>JABFPJ010000334.1:0-45945 GCA_022817425.1 Gryon sp. ZL-2020 | reverse complement strand
AACTAAAAAATAAAGCCATTTCCAACGTTTTTTATGACAATTTTTATAATTATAATTCAGAATATTTTGAATTGTAAACGATATTCCAAGTTATAATACATTTTTGTTTCAGCCATATGGAAATCTCTAAGTTATTCGAACAAATTTGCACGTTCAATACATTAAGAAAATAAATATATTGATTTAACATTCTTGCAAGTTCTTAAATATCATTTTTGAACCAGTTTCAAAATGCATTCAACAAAATAACATTTAAATTGAAAAAGTGCATATGAAATACCATTAAATAGTAATAAATTAATTAACACATTGAAAACAAATTCTATTTATCATTGTGGCACCGTGACTGCGCCGCTTTTCAATATTTAACATTGAAAATTCTATTTCCATCTCTTTCTTACATATTGCATCGGAAACCGGTGCTTCTACCTTACTTGATTTAAAAAACTGGATCGCGAACGTTTTGATAATATAATATTAATATATAATATTGCAAAAGATATTATCATATATATGTTATAAATATATGTCGCAAATGTTTAACATTTCGAAGGATAGTAGAAAGTATGAATACATGAGTAGCTATAAGCACCCTAGGAATTATGAATTCAATGAAAAAGTCCATAAAACTTGAACTATTAACAAAATAATTATCTGCATTGAAATACTAATATCGCGACGAAACTTATATTTAATGCAACAGGAAAATTTCCAACTTTACTCTTAATACTGAATCGCAATAACATCTCAACGGTTATCATTTAATTGACCACGACAAATCCTCCAATCAAGAATATGTTTACCATAACGACGCTAGTAATAGTCGTAAATAAACAAACTCACATTATCTGTACACAGTATAATGACACTCATAATCATCTAGTATATCACACCGCGTATGTCATATGATCGCATTGTTTTCGTTTGTGCAAGCAAGCCCTTAGTTTTCCTCTCCTGCATTTCGAGTTACCGACCCTTTGTTATTACGCACGGGTTTATATTTGAGGCCAAATAAACAGGACGCGGGATATGCACGAATTCGGTGTAACCAGTGTTGTTTTGTCATTGTTACAAGCAACCATTTCATTGTAAAGACCGTCATGTAAGATCTTCGATATAAAAGGTTGTAGGAGACTTGACGATTTTTTCCGATTACTGTTCATAAAAGAAAAGTCAGACGATGAAAAAAAAAACAACAGTTACATACATACATATTTGTATATAATTCCTAAAATGCAAAACAAAAAAAAGATAAAATTATACAGAAAATATATTCCTTCACATAATGTTCGCAGTAAAAAAAAAGAAACGTTTTATTCAAATTCGAAATTCAATTTGTAGATTTAGATTTTTAGATTTAGTTTCTATGTAGATTCTAATATGAATTTTTATAGGATTCGTGATCCAATATTATATTTTTTCCCTTTATTTTATTAAATTAAAGAAACAAGGCTAAAGATATAATTGAAATTACTTGACTACCAATTTGAATTGTCTATTTTTGTGCACAAGATTTTTGTCGTTGTTGTATCGAGATTAATTAAGAAACACACGATAAATAACGTACTCTTTGTGTAATAGAATTCGCCCCAGCAAAATGTCGCATTCTTACTTGCAAGTGTTTTGGAATTTCGGGGCATTGACTTTCACCCTTTCATGCTGTAAATAATAAAACTGAAAAGGTAAATATAATTACGTAGCGGCAACGTGTTTGCGAGTCGTCGCATATACGACGCAACAACAATCACATAAGGCTCTTGTGAACGGGTTCACTTTTCAAAGGACCCTTTCTCGTCGTACAACAGGCCGAATTAATATTTAAATGACTCTCTCCATAAGATTGCTATACCCAATTTAATCTGCGCAGTAAACTTATGTGTACGCGACCAAGTCGTCGGTCCGCGCGATTCAACGAAACAACATCCCAATTATTTTACCGGGATTACGTATACATTAAGGATTCTAATACCAGGAAAAATGTTTTCATTGAATTTAGGATGTAGCACTCCTTTTTACAGTATGCTCGTAAAGTTTTCGGGCGCGGGACACGTAAACATTGGACGGGGTTTGCCAGTTAATTTCATCGAATGGTTAATGTAGCAACTTAACGTGGGGTATATTTTATGAGAGTGTACATAGTAAAAACGTTGAGAAACTGAATTATTGTTGGTTAATGCATACTTTGGCATGCATACTGGATTTTCATTCCGAATTTACGATTGAATCCAATTAAATGTCGAATAATGTTTAATTAGTGCCATAGATTTTACTTTAAACTCAATCTATACAAAATGAATTAAATAAGGCACAACAGTTTTGTTTATACACAATTACATATATCAATATTTTTTCGAAAATATATTATAAATTATAATACTTAAAACGACAAATTAAATAAACAAAGTATGTATACATTTAATTAATATATTAATAATCATTAATAAAGATTTTTCATCGTTGATTTTTATATTATTATATTGTGTAATTAATAACAAATATAATAACTTGCAATGTTAAACTTGAGTTTCTTTGTTTGATGAATTAATTAAACAATTATTATTAATTGTTATTAAATTTATTTTATTGTTAATTGTTTCAAACTTTATCATTAGCAAAGTTTATTAATGAAAATGTCCAATACGAATAATTTTTTAAATTAAAATATACAATCTTAATAAAACAATATCAGACTGGTTTTCCAAATGTTAACACTTTAAATTCAAGAAGTTCATTGAGCAAGCAATGGGGTTGTCGCTAAGCTGAATGAAAGATTTAACATCAACAAAAAACGTATCGTCAGCTTAAAAATCCATTTAAATGCCATAAACCATATAAATCATCAATGAATTATCAAACCTTTTAAATTATAACAAAAAAAAACTATAAAAAAACAATGTTAGTAAAATGATTTGTTAACTTATTGTAAAATGTAAATGATGATTTATAAATTTGCAATCTTATGTTGCTTTACATATATTCATTACTTGAACGATTCAGATTAACTTAATAAAAAAATACAATTTTTAATTCCACAAAAGTGATGAATTTAAATGTCTGAAAAGAGATTTCAAACCAGTACGAAAGATTCGTTATATGTGAAATTAAGAAGTATGCATTTTTCATGGACGGGAAAAATTGTAACTCATTCTCGATACACAAACATAAAGCGGAAAGAGAGAGCTCATTTGAATAAATCATTTTTCTGAGTATGTGACGTTGCACAACTAGAGACGGCATATTTTTACAACGACCACCCTTAGCAATGCTAACCTCGAATATACGAAAAGTCAGACCCCCCATGCATGCATACACATTCCTATACTTAGATATATAGGAGGGTTACCCACCATATTCACTTGGCTCGAGTATGTTTGAGCATTCCCGTTCGTACGGATGTACGTAATAGAGAAATGGTCTATATGCTATGGGGGCAAGTAATTGGCCCTCTTGATCGCTGAGTTCATTCGAGTTCGTATGTGCAATACCTATGATTCAGTGCCGCATTTCAATATCCTCATTCGTCCACCCGCTATTCTACTCTCATTCATCTTCGCTTTATCCTTGAAATTTTTTTTCACCCTTTTATGCTATTTTTATCGCTATCTTACAACTATTGACCAAGAATAATATTTTTTTCAATAATTAAAAAAAAACTCTATTTAAGGGTCATTTTTCGGATATAATTTTCATTGTAGTTCAAAATATGAGATACGAGAAAGTGCTTTGAATATTTGTAGATTTTTTTCAACTTTATTCAAGTTTTATTGATTTCTTGATGAAAAAAGTGTATACCCAAAACAAAAATTAATAATATACTTTTATGAAATATAGTATACGCTTTATTTGATTTAGTTTTATAATTGGCTTGTAAACAACAATTTTAGGATTTTATTTAATATACATATTATTTCAGATAAGAAAAATTCTACAACAAATTGTATCTTCATTTGAATTCTAAATATTAATTACATTATGATTTTTATTTATATCCAATTGAACAATAGAAAAAGATTTTCTTTATTTCATCACTTTTTCATCACGTAATGTAATATGCGGTTCTTGATTTCTGAAGTCATGTACAAATATGTTGGATTCACGCCAACAATGTGAAACACGTAAATCATACAAGTTGTATGTTGACGAATCTGAACTTTCAATATTTTATCAATTGACGACTTATCTTCAAAATTACAACAATAGATTATTATAAAATATTAAAATTTTGCTCCATAGTTCAACTTGTTTGTTAAAATACATAAACCGTTGAACTTGATATTAATTTTTTATTATTTAATTTATTTTGTATTTATTTATGTATATATATATATTTATATAATTAATTAACTAAAATCAACAAATTGACCATAATGTCAAATGTGATCAGAGCTGTATAAGATTTCAAATGAGAGATTGATAAATTATTGGTATCGATAAATGATATTGTGAAGTCTCGATTCATTCACCTTTTGCGGGATAGTTTCAAATTAAGGATGCTTTTCATTCGACTGACATCAGTCCCGCCTTTATCGAGCTCCTGTAGTAGCCGTATGTCCGAATCCTAAACTCGTCTGCCAACGATTCTACGACCTAGTCCAAAAGGGCGGGACAATCATTATTTTTCCTCTTATCTTTATTTTTATTTACTCGCTTATTTTTGACTCGTGTTCACATTTGATGGCATTGTCTAATCCTCCCCTCCCCCTGCGTTTTAGTTACACTTGAATAGGAACCACTGTGGTCACAAAAATTAACTCTTAATAGACGTTTCTGAACGGAATTCTGAGGGTCATTATCTTAAACTGTAAACCGAATTAAAATAAGAAATAAAGGGAAAAGAAATAAAAGAAACCAAGAAGTGGACTGTGGGAACACTCGAATCCAAATCAAGAATGACATTCTCTTCCTCGCGTACCATTAATTCGTCAAAGCTATTCCCACAGGTCCATTCACATTCGATGATAAATGTTACGACATTTATTTTAATTGCTTATTACTCGTTTTTGTTTTAAATTTGAGAAAACGTTATTAATTTCTTCCACACAAAATTTAATGATCAAGTTTTGGTCCTTAATATACAGAATCATGCTTTTCAAGGTTAAATGAATCCCAATTTTTCAGTAGTAGACAGTCACATTCATTGTAATTATTTTTACGGCGGTTATGAAAATGCCTTCCAAATCTCAAAATAACCGTATTTAAGCAACAATTCATTTTGATGTTTTTATAATCTGTAAATTTGAAATAATTATAATGGTTTTCAAGTTTTTTTTACATAATGTTAAATCAAAATTCATAAACGGCGAATGCGTTTTAATATTAAATGCCAAAAAAAAATGTTGTTTTTGTTTTATGTTTTTGGCATGTAAAATGAATTTCATGTTACACAATTATAAACTTAAATTTGTAACTGAAAAATATTATGTTACAACATCAATGATCACATATTCAATAAGAATAATTTATTATACCGAACGTTAATGGAAGAACAAACATAAAGTTAACCAACAGGCCATTTAGCAGATTGAGTTATTTTTTCAACATTTTTTTTGCAGATTTTCAATTGAATTTAACCAATAATTCAACAATTTTCATCAGATATTTTTTGTTGATTTAAATTTAATTTTACATCTTTATCAGATGTGTTCTTATATACCAGTGATGAAATTTTAGTCTATGTTTAGATGAAAGAAGATATGGAGATCTTATAATATGTTGATGTAAATAAAATTAAGTTTTATTAACATTTTTATGTGCATTTTTTATATGTTTTGAAAAATTATTTATATATACATAATAATAAAATGTTAAGTTTTCAAAAAATTTTACATTTCAAAGAAAAAACATTCTTGCAAAATATTTTGTACAAATAAGAACCCACGTTTCAAAAAGCTTTTTTTTATTCTTGTAATGGTATTAACACCCTTTTGAAGTAACGTGTCTGATTTGCATTAATTTTGCAAACACGATAACATCTGTTCGGAATATAAACTGAACTCGGAGCTAAAACTTGAAAAAAGTATGGCGGCGAATGGTCTTCTGCGGGCATGTCTTATCCTCTAATTGGATTACCGAAAAACAATCTCGAGTCTTTCTAATGAGTCCCCGCGGTTCTTCTAGACCCGTCGTGCCTGCGATAGATACTCTAATATCTCGTGACAGCTGAACGGATCCTCAAGCGAGCGGCACCTTTTCGAGCCATCCCACGCAATTATCTGAAAACCCAACGGAGCCATTGTTTTTTTCACTTGTGTTCTTTTTCATTTTTGAGTTGCATCCGCCTTTTGTGTTTTTATTCGGACCTTAGATTTTTTTTGTCTATTTGACGCAATCTATCACCCTTTCTTACACCAAGTTATTCTTAGCATCATTCAATGTTTATGTTCAAATACAAGAACACTAAAAGCATGCCTACAAGTTGTAATTTGAAATATTATTTGTGATTTTCTTATTCATATCAGAATAACTATATTTTTATGTGATAGAAAGATTTAAAGAAACAAGTAAAAATGACAAAATATTTAATGTTTGTATAATGTTATATCTACTGAATGAGAATATTGTCAGTTTTTTACGTTGACCACAATTAGATTAAACTTTATTCGGTTGAATGAAATTAATCTGACTAATTCAAATTATTACGTTAATATTAAATGATTGGTCACATATACAAATGTGTAGCATTATCATAAAATTATTCAAAACTTGGAGTATACCGCTGACATAAACAGATTACTATATTTATTCATTTCATTGCAGCAAAAGCATAGTAGCGTGTTAATATATGTATCATTTTACAATATGCAATTACTTACAATATTTAATCATAAATCAAAATAATGAAGCTTTTTGAACAGTGTTTTGTATATTGCGGTATTTTAATTATGAATTTGCATTATATATTTAATAGATTTATACGAGATGACACTGAAAAAAGCATTAACTTGTATTAAGTATACTTCATTTATATCACATAGAAAACATTTTACAAGTTTGTTTTTAATATACTTTGCTTAATTTATGTAAAAAATACTTAATTTAAAGCATTACTTAATTGTTCTTTCCAGTATAATATCGAGGTAAAATTAAGAAACGTTGCATTCCTGTCGGCCCAGTAATGACTACCCCTAGAAATATTTGTTGTGATGCTGCAGTAATTTGCACCTTATTTATTATCCGTACCATTTTGTAAAGGATTAAGTTGACATACTTTTAGAGCAGTGAATGTTTAGTCTAGTTCAAATAACAAAATCATCTAAGCTTACATAAAAATATTCATAAAAATATGTTTTTCACAAGGTGAGTTACTTTCTTCCCTCTACTTTAAACAGTAATGAAGTATTTACCTTGCATTTTTTTTTTGTAAATAATAGTACGCCTCAATTAGAATAATGATTATTGTCTTGCACGAAGTGAAAATATTTGCCCATAATCTCTGTTGTTATATATGTTTCTGATGAATAATATACTATTCAAAATTACTAGGTCCCACAGCGAATCGCGCTTCCCTTTTTTAATACAAATGTAAATTTTTGTCTTTTGTACAATTGTACAAGTAAAATAACTTTAAAATAAATTAAATTTATTTCAAAAACTCATTTAAATTGTATATTATATTTTGAACGAAATAACATAAACCCGTGATATATAGTTTGAGAGATATTGACGATTGTAATTTAACATTTGTAAGTTTCGATATTTATTCTTTGAACACTTTCTAAGTTTAATGGACTATCCCAGATGCAAATATTAAGTTGGCCCATTAAAGGCCCAGTAATGGCGATCAGTGGTCGACAGGCTAACCAGTACTGGCTACCAGTACTGGTTTTATTTTAATTAATTTTTCAATTTTTAACAATAAAAAATGGGACATATCGAATTTTTAGTCCTTATGTTTTTTATGTTATTTAAAGTTATTATTAATTTTTAAATTAATTAAAAATGTGTATTTAATTTTTTTAATTCTCCGTTGTTGGGAATTAACTCCGGTCCTTGCGGTTACTGGTCTCGTACTTTACCCCTACTCCACGGCGCCTTTAAAAATACTCGACTTATAACATGAATACATTCTCTTAAATTTTTTATACCGAAACCAATACCGGGCCAGTGTTGCGCCGACAGTTAAAAAGAAATATTTTTGATAATGAGGTGACGCAAATAGGCATTTCCATTATTAATTTAGTAAATTAAACAATTTAACAAAATATCAGTCGTTAATTTTAACAACTGTACCATTTACTATAAAAATAACATATTCTATACAAAGAATAATTATATAAATATATAAAATTAAATAATAAATAGTTGAACGATTCTAATCTGCCGTAAAAATAGCCAGTGCTGGGCCAGTAATGGTTGCCGACCTTTGATTGCCAATACTGGGCCAGAGTTATTGTGACAATGAACGGCATGCAAAAATAACCAGTATTGCGGCAGCATTGGCTGTCGACTCCCGACTGCCAATGCTGGCCCGTACTTGGGCCATTTATCATTTATGGCGGAATACTGAAATTTCCATTTGGGACCAATCAAAAGCTAGAAAATAGGTGATAATCGAGCTATCAATAAAAATTAAAAATGTTGAACATGCTATTTATTAAAGGATGACACTAGGTTCTAAAATATCGTATTAAAATTGAAACCCAAATATGAAATCAGTCAAATAGTCTGTATTAATTTGTGTAAACATTATTGTATGAACATTTACTATAAGAATCCATTACATATAACCAACTATACGTTTCAAAATATTTAGAATTCAAAAAAGTCAGGTATTACAAAATTTTTCTTTTTGAAAGATAAATTCTAAATATATAATAAATGGAAATGCATTTTACAAATGACAATTTTATAGTACCTAAATGCATACTACAAAAATCTGTACAATTAGTTTTTCTAACTTTGCAAAAAACACAATGTCTAATTCTGTCACATAAAACCTGATATCTATAGTATCATCAAAAGTAAAAAAAATATATAAAAGCTGTAAGTACTATTGGAAGATTTGGAAATATGACAGAAAAATAGCTTGCGTAGAATAATTTGAAATGCGTAAATGGGTTTGAGTGGTGGTATGGGAGGCGGGGCATAATAAAAATAAATAATTACTCTGAGTAATCTTTCACCCCCACCGCAGCAGCACACCAGTGGCGCGAGTCGTTCAATTAACTGAATACCGCTGTCTTTCCTGTCCTTGCCTGCGCTCTCTCAAGTGGGGTTACCCCACCCGCGAAACCCGCGAAATGTTTCACTCCGCGATGGAGCGAATGAAGAGGAAGAGACGGACTGGTGTGTGCGCGCGGACATATACGTGTGTGTGAGTGTACGTAATAACGGGGGCGGGAGGGGGAGGGCGAACGCGCGCTCGGGACGGGAACATCAAGGGGGACGAAGGGGTAGGGGCAAGGAGGGAGCCAGCGGCGGAGGGGGAGGCACGTAAATGCCCCTCCTTCACTCACGCCCGTCCGTCTGTTAGCCTCCCCCCCGCATTACCCCTTTCGTGACACCCCCCACCGTTGCGTTATCTGCCCCTCTCGCGAGGCACGACGCACACGGGTGGGGGAAACGCTCAACTCCACACTTGCTCGTCCGCTGTCGAAGCGAGCGGATTCCAAGTCAACCGCGTTTTCCCCGATATCGCGCAGTGCGGCGTGGTGTTGTGCTTCGCCTCAGAATTCGCGATTCCGGCATTCTCATTTTCTCAAGAGTTCAATTTTATCGCTAAGAGTTGAATCGTAGAAGCTAACATTGGGATCTAGTAACAAGTGTCTAGGTCCGAAATTCGTATCCAAGAAGGACTGTTGACAGGATGACAATTCTGCAAATGGACAACCTGGATTACTGCATGCTGGAGTACAAAGTGCGCGGCTAAGTCGATCGTTGGCATAACGATTGGACAGCAGCTCTACGCCAGTTTCAGTGTTCTGCGAGTGTCGATCATTTTCTCGTACTAGCAGACGAGATAGTGAGACCTATCTATAAGTGATTAGCCGTGATTGATCGTAAAGAAAAGTTATCGCTGTGAGAGAGAAAGAGAGCGAAAAAGCCTACGCATGCCGCGGATTGAGGTGAGTCCGAAATTCTCTTGCACCATCAACATCAAGCATCCGCCTGGAAAAACCATGCCGCAAATCTCGCACGCGTCTGTCACGCTTTCGTGTCGACGATTTGACATCGTAGTAGGACACCTTTCAAGTTGATTTCAATCGTGTACCATCAGACGATCGGATCGCAAATGTTGTCGGCAATCATAATTCAGTTGCAATTGGCAACAGAGCACGCAGGCGCCTCGTTGCCACGTGCTCGGCGGCAGATTGTCCTGGAGCACAAAACGCCCGACGTTTTTGCGAAAAACCGTGTCGCAAACGACTCGTTCGCTAAACAAGTAGGCTAGGCACGTAGTCTGGCGTTCTGCCAACAATCTTGAAATATTGCTCCGCGACTCTCAACATACATATATACACGCACATCCTTAAAATATCCGAACCAGAAAAGAACGAATTACTATTATCGTGCACCAATGCAATTCGCGTAATTTACATATTTACTCCTAATAGACTCGTCTTCTGTCGGCAAAGACAAAAAGCCGACACAAACAATGTCAAGTGAGAAATTATGCAGATTCAATTGTCTTGTTATTGATGCTGAATAGAGTCGTGTTAATGTCGTTTAAAAGACAACGTGATTTGAAAGAATTTGTTGCAAAATTGTATCTATTTGAAGATGCTCAATCAGGATCATAAATTTAAAATGACACGAATTTACATTATTTTTATTTCGCATTTTATATCTCTTCATGAATAAGAAAATAATCAAAAACATCTTTCTATTTCAATTCCATTGAAATCCAAATCAAATTTAGGAAATTTAAATTTTACATTTTGATTTTCGTTTGTGCTCTCACAATCCAATCGTTGTTTTCTGTAACCAAATTGATCAACATTCAATTTCTTTCATTTCGTTTCTTTACCATTGAGATTCTCGCTTCCAAACAATTTTATTTCCGAAACGAATTTTCCTTCATGCTCAATCGTAAACAATTGTTATCGATTCTCAATTTGTTTTCACGCAATTACAAACACACGAATTTCTGTTAGTGAACATTTTTTTCTTTTTCGCTTGGTTCTTTTTCTTCTTACAAAACTACCGCTATCGTTTTATCCAATTAGTTTAGCCTTCGTATCGTCACAAGTGCTCGAACGATAAGATCATTCTCGTATATAATTAGGCGTTTATCGAGTCGCGAACGTGCACGATTCGTCGAGGGGCATGTGGCAATCGACCCAGCCACACACGTCGGACTCGGAATCCCCATTCGATTTAGCAGGATCATATCATCCACATTGTAAGAAACGTGCGTTTAATTGTCAATCAACGCCGCGAATTCGTCTCACAAACACGCAAAGTCGTTGTATATGTTTACAATTAAGTCTCTGCTTTTGCTATCTATTGCAAAATGTCGAAGCACTCTCGGTGTTATCGCTCGCAGATATTAATAATTTCGAGCCAATAGTTCGACGATTCTTTAGTTAATTTGTTTTTGTATGTATATAGACTTTATTATTTTTGTTGGTGTAAGAACGATAAAATTCTACATTTTAAACGTAACTAATTATTTTGTGAATAAACGTGTTCCAAGTAATTAGCAGTCATGCTCAGAAATCATGGCAGGAGAAGTTGAAAATTTACGTGTCTCATCAGATTATATGTAAATGATTCCAAGTTTTTCCTTTCTTACGAATCTATGCAATTTTATTATGTTATTTTTTTCTTTTCTTTTTTATCATACATTATTTTATACTTTATTTGTGTATTCAATTCCTATCAGTCGATTAACAATACAACATTTCCAAATATTCCGCGGTATTATTAATAATGAGAATGTTAATATTAATATTAAGAATGATTATTTTTCTAATCACTGGTTTAATTATTAGCTTTCAATGTAAGTAAAAATTGATCAAATTGTAAAAATAACTATTCTGTCAAATACTTTCCTTGCTTTTTATACACAAAAAGCTTGAATCCCAATTAACAATCTTAACTAAAAAAGACTTGACATCAATTTATTTCTTTTAAGTACATACATATGAATCACTTTTTCTTTTATGATAATTTCTGATTCATTCAATCAATCGTAATTAACTATTTTGTAGAGAATGATTTAACAAAGTAAGTCCTATTACCCTCATGGACGACACAAAAAATATAATAAATAAATAATTAATACAAATAAATAAATAATTTTATATTGCCGCACTTTATATATAAATTATATATATATTTTTAATGTTTTTTCTATATTTCGAAACTACATAAAATATATGTTTCTTGTGTAGAAAATATATAAAAAATATACGAATTAAATATAACATAAAATAGTTAGTAGATATATCATTAAATATTTCGTACATCATATGAAGTATTTCTGAATCGAATCATGATTTATTTCGAATCGTCTCGATAACGTCGTTAGTATGATAACATAATAAATCACAAAGTTAAAGATAACAAGCAAAAAAATGGATGTGTGAAAAGAACTAATAAAAAAGTTGCTGCCAAGGGTAATAACATGTTTTGCAAACAGGGACGAAATAAAAATTTAACGTTTGCTTAGACAAACTGATTTCTTATCAAAACACAACATTGTCTATTACCGCATCTCGCGGTAATAACCTCCTCGCTTTAACAATAATGTACTATTCAAAACATCAGAAGCAAATCGAATAAAAACGCTATAACGTAGCGTATAAAAAATGCAAGAAGCTTCGCTTTATTCAAGGAATGCGATTTAACCTGCAATGTTGCAAGTGATAGTCTATAAATTACATTCGTTTCTTGTGCCTGCGATCTTATTAAATGTAATCGGACATAAAACAATTTTTGTTTGATCAATAATCTGGCGAGCCAAGTTTCCGAGTGTATATAAGTCATATCGCAGAATTATTTTTAATTCGTCAATATTTGCTATAAAAGCGGCGATAGAAGTGACAAACGGCAAAGCGGACGCCGATTATTTATAATTAATGTTATTAGCCTGCGCCAACAAGTAATGAGCAATTAAAACACTTCAAATAACAATATCAACGCGTGTGAAAATTATCAATTTTGTAATTATACTGTCATAATCGTACGTGGTTATTTGAATTCGCGACATGCCATGTATGACGTGCAAAACAAACACACGACGAGGAAAATTTTAATTTTGTATCGAAGTTCAGATGCAATACACCGCTCATAGCAGTTGCCGTGAAATGCAAAATTATTTGCGATTTTGTAGATTTCAATTTTTAAATTTGATATAAATCTAAAATTGAGATATATTAACAAAACTTTATAAAGAATGCATTGTATGACTGTAAGATAATGAAATCTTTAAAATGTATTTAAAAAATAGAGCCTGTATAATTTATAAGCTATTTTGTGTTTATTGACTTACTGATTGTATAACATCGATCCGTGCTAGTGAAATTAGTGCATAAAATTCAAGAAAAATATTACGATTTACGCGAATATAAATGTGTGCATTATTTTACGTAATTTATGAAGACACAATAGTTAAGATAATAATATTTGTGAAACAAATTAAAGCAATCACTGTAAGTCTTTTTTCTTATATAGAATAGCAATAGTATTAACTTGAACGACACTATAGAAAATATATAAATAGAAATATAAAATATTGAATCATACTTGAAAACATGGAATTATTTCTTGAAAGTCATATAAATTGATTTAAAAGAAGAACTTGAGTGTAACTTTATATTAAAAATAATAATTGTCATCTAATAAAGGGTATGTAAAAACATGTTTCTTTTTCAATTATATCATTGATGTCTTATAGTTATTATTAAAAAAGTTGCATCAATGAAATAACTTTTTGTATGTAATTTAATGCACATGTCAAAGTTAAATTTATTGTGTTTAAATCAGATTTACTGTATGTTAATATTTCATTTCTTGTATAAACGTCAAGTGTTTGTTTTCCCAATTGAAGTAAGAATTTTATTTCCATATCATATAATTAATAAAGAATTTAATTTAAACGATATTTAAAAATATGCAATATTATGCTAAAATACTAATATTAAAAACTATATAACTTTAAAAAATGCTTGTAATAGTATGTTGCAGATTTTTACATTTTCATATTAATTTAATTTTCATATTAATTATAATAATTAATAAAAATATACTTACATTTAATATAACATTTGTATATTTTATTCAAGTAATGTAAAGAAAGAAAATGTTTCTTTGGTATACGATACAGATAAACTTTTGTTTTGTTTTTACATTTTGATCTACTATATTAATCATATCACCCAAAAATTAAGTGTATGGATTTAATACAGCACATAATAATATTTTACACAAATATCTTTCGTTCCACAAAATGTAACTGTGTGTAAATATATGTATATGATGTGATTTAAAATTTAGTTAGTTGCATATCCTAACACAAAAATGGTAGATTTTATCATAAGCATCACATTATTTATTAAATCAAGTAATATTAGAAAAATGTTAATTAGTACATTAAAAAAAGCCTTTTCACAATAACATACATGCGTGAAAATTTTGTTCTAACTATCGTCACCGTGCAGCACTGCTTAGATCTCATTAGCATGTTAGCATAAAGTAACAGCAAATTAATTTGATGCGCAAGTTTATGGGTGCCCGTATTTTGTCAGACGTTAATGTCAAAGCAACAAAACAAAACATAAACGGGACACGTTATGAAAGATTATGTAGAGCAGTGTTTTAATAATGACTATTTTAATAACGATTGCGATGAAGCACTAATTACGAGAATTATGATGAAAAATAAGAAGAGTGAGTACTCGAATATATAAATATGCACATACGAGTGTAGGTGCACACATGAAAATGTAAATGTTTGATTAAAATTAATTCCGCGCAAGACCTACAGAAGGCATAACGAGCGAAGGTGGGCGCGTACCTCGGGGCAGCTTTAAGGGGCAGTTTTTATTGCCAGTTTTTATTAGCCATGTAGTTAATACTCGAATTTTACCTTTTTCCTATTTTATTCCTCTTTATTTCACTTATTCGCCCTCCCTGGGATGTCTCTTTCAGTCGCGCAAACTGCTTGCGCGTATTGCTTATTCTTTTCAATTCCACACATTCCAGGCCTCGCTCGAGCTCGAGCTTCTGCGGCGAGACGATAGGAGAGAAGGGTTGATTAAAACTAACGTTGTGCCAAGAATTACCCCGTGAGATTGAAAATTAAATTAATATACAAAACCCCGCCCCAGTAGGCTAATTAGCTATATAATATTAATTAAAAGTTAAGTGCCATGCCGTTTTCAACTACGATTCATAACTCGGCGGAAACTGTTGTGTGTATTTATTCACGATACGGGAGTATTTCATCTCGTTGTTATAATAGCCTGACTTTTTACATTCACGAGACCAAATTAGCATGAATTAAAAGAAGCGGACGGGCGGGGATCTATTGATGACGTAATTCGAAAATTGTGCTCAGATTTGAGAAGTGGGTGGATCAAGTGGGAAGGATGAAAGAGAAGAGGGAGAAAAAGATTGAGTGAGTAAGTGGAGGGGGGAGAGTAAGGAAGAACACTAAATTCAATCCGCTGTTGCTAACTTTTCCGTCCATTTGCTATTACTTTGCCAAGCGCCTTGGTGCATTAGCTTGCATACACTCATGAATATTATACATACAGTATCTACTTTGATACCAAAGTAAAAGAGGTGGTAGTGGCAACGGTGGAGGTGATGGAGACTGGAAACTACGCGAGAAGTGTGGCGAGGGAGCGGATGGAATATAAGGTATAAGGTAGTCCATTAGCGTTAATATTATAAACGTTAGCTGCCCTCTGGCCATCCCCGTTTTCGCATCTACGTACGCAATGTGCACACAACACATTCACATTTACAAAACACACACAAATGCACACATCTCAATATACACGTTTACATGACGCTAAAACACATACGCTTCAGAAATACATTTCACGTACTTATTCCTTTACTAATATATAAATACTAGGTTGTATATTTGTGCAAATGCATAAACGTGCCGCGTTGCTTGTGTGGCTTAGCTAATACTTCAGTGTTCCATTATCGTACTAAATCTAGCGCAAGTAAGCATTTAAATTCTCAATATTATGTATTTTCTTTCGAAGAACCACTTGTTTTCACTACAAATTATTCGAAATTTTAACTTCCGATATATGATGTTTAAGTTAATATAAGTGGTCGAAACACTTTTTCATTATTTTCTGATTTAAAGACAATTTGAAATTAGATTATTGCTAACTTTTTAAAATTATATATACAGAAGTTTTATTTCTTGTAATATAGTCGATGATTTTAAGTGAAATCAGAGTCTAATTTCCAAATTTGGAAGAAGCCCGATAAATGCAAACAACACTGAGAATTCACAAAAATCCTTTTAACTAAAAAATTTGAAATCTTAGAGGATGACTTGCAGAAGATAAGAATTGGTTAATAGTTTTAACAAATAAAAAACGATCGTTTTAGCCTATACCGCTATACGTTTAATCATCGATTGGTGATATCGGGCTTGAGTTGATTCGCTTTCTCTAACTCTTATCAAGAACGAACGCACACCAATAAGTCCAATCTCATTCACACAAAGAGCAAATCAGCCTATCTGCATCAGTTCGGCCCAATTCCTCATCTTAGTGAATCGTTTTCAATAAGGATAACACACAAGTTTCGACAACTCATAGATTAAGTAAATGTTCATATTAATAATGATACTTTAATTAAGATGTTCTGAAAAACGGTACATGAAAAGATTAAAGTTTGAATAATTTGTGGCGAAATAAGGTCATTGGTCGAATTTGATTGCGGCTGCGAAAATCAAGCAAAAGTCGACAGCGGCACTTGAAACGCTGGCTAAGTGCAATTCGCACCTCGATCATTTCACGAAGCGTGAAACTGTGGTAATGGGGTTTTGAGCGTGATGAGTGTTTTAATTACTTTTACAGGTGGTGGCATCAGCGGCGGATTCAGTTAATTGCAACTATCGATAATCCACGATGACCTTGGAGAACCAACGGCTGAGCTCGGCTCCGAAATGGGTGAACCCGTGTGGATTGGCCGACGAATGTCCGCTTGCCGATCCAAACGAGGAAAAGCTGAGCGACAGTCAGTTGCTCCGCCAAATCATCTTGCAAGCGAAAAATGCGTTATCACATGCAATGCTTTTTCGCGAGAATTTCATCAGGAGCACATTCAATGCTGATTTTGAGGAATTCCATCAGTCCTGGAAGGATCGACGCTACAATTGGCTACCCAGCGAGGCTCAAATCCCAAAACAACTGGGTCAGGATTTAGATCCGAAATTTTTGGATAATATCAATTTAGATATCATTTTGTTGGACGTTTACGAGTATTTGCAAAAAATCGCAGTGGGTCTAGAACAAATAGTCTGGGATCAAAAAGATCATAATTTAGGCTTTGCAGAGTACTTTGCAGAAGCAGAAATTCAGCTTCGCGCTGTATTATGCGAGATTCAGGTGGTACTTTTGGAAAGAGGAGTAAGCTTGCGAGAAGATGTTGGTCGAGATATAATGCCTGTGGAAAATCGAAAGATGTCAACATCAAGGACTGATATGAATTTACGTGATTGGCTGATTTTTCGTGATTATATGAATGCTTTGGAATTCGTTATTCAAGTGTTCGAGTATTTGCTGATGAACCTGGAACAGTGAAAAAAGAATTTGAATTTGATTGGACAACGAACGATTGTTATTTGAGAAAGTTTGTTTCAATCATGATCAAGGTTGATTTGAGGAACGAGATTGGAATTTGTGCCTAGATGACTTGTATGATGGATTGCACGTTATAATCGATTTTACTTGTTGCTGAAGTATTGAATTATGATTGAGGTGTAGTCCCTCTGTTGTTGCTTTCGAGTACAAATTAATGTGGATTATAATTGATTTGTCATGTCGTAAAGATAAAAGATTGTTAAGAAGATTAAAAATAATAAATCGAACTGCAATAAAATTTTATCAATGACCTTAAGGACTATTGCGGCTTATGTTTTATCCAGATGCGGTGCCATTAGCGGTTGTTATATAATATATTTTAGCTGTAATTAATGATTATCGAGTTGTTCTACCCGTGGCGCGTCAGCATTGCTTTGTGTTCCAAACGTATTGTAACAAACAAACGTTTATGTAACGATGATAAGTTAATTTGTTGATAATGTTAATACAAAGGCTGAATTATTTATCAAAGCATGCCTTAGGTTTTTTTAGTCTTAGTATTGAATTAAATCGTACAACTATCGAACAATTACTGAAAGTATTATAACGATTGAAAGTAATTAAATTTAAGTATATTTTATTGAAATATAAAATGAGTTATAGACAGTGTAAATTTAGATGAATACTTTATTTTATTGTAATAAGTATTTTAGAAATAAAAGATAGTATAAGAATGTATAAAATGATAATAAATTGTCAATATTATGAAAGTGTATAACTGCTATTTAGTTTAAAAAAACTACAACTTTAAATCGTGCAAAAAAGTCAAATACAATACCGGAAGTGAATAGGGGTTATTCTCAACGTGCCCCGAGCTATTCATTCGAAGATATATGAATCTATAAACCTCAATTTCAATTTTTGAAAAATCAGTTTCATGAATAAGAATCAAAACAATGTTTCAGGCAGTTGTGCGCCAATATTACGATTAAAAAACGATTTCTTGTAACACGAAAAAATTTAACTATCGATTCAAAACTTCGGACGATTTATTTCTCAGTTTTATCTTATCTCCACCTTGTCCTATGCTTTATGCATACGTATCTACATTGTACAAACCAGTATTTTGTTCCTACAATACCATTTCAATGTATTGCTTTTACTTCGCTTCGCCATAATAAACACAGTTGAAACCTTGGCAGTTTTTTACAAATTATTTATTATCTCTCTCTTTCTCTCTCACTCGCCGCTCCCTCTTTCTCTTTATTCCGACGCACTTTATTTTTCGTGACTGTGATTCCTCATTCCAATCACATTCCATGAACTTGAATCAAAGCAACTATTTCATGTATTCATTCATAAAAAAGTTTTTTTTTTTACAAACTCGATAAGAATTACAATTAACGCAACGTTATTGTATCACTAACAGTATTACGGTAAATGTTGCAGATTATTTCGGTAAATGTTGGTAGCAGAAATGTTTTTTTTAGATTAAATTCTTACGATGACAACATGATTTGTCATTTTTTTTTTATCGGAATCATTATATATTGCACGAAACTTACATCAAAATGCGTAATGGTTAAAGACAGAGCGAGACGTAAGTTTTACGTCATTGGTTAGTGAGAGCGGTATGCAAGGAATGAGGGACGTAGCTAGCGGGAAATGCAGGAAATCAGCATTGATCACTTCGTCATGAAAAATGTCTCAATCCAATGTTCTTGTAACGAAATTCTATTATGACTGTCGAAATTGAGCTTGCATATTTAGAACTTCGGCTCTGATTGAATGTAAACTGGAATTTAATTAACAGTTAATTAGTATGATAATTAAGATAAATATAAGACATTAATTTTAATTGCGTTGATCTTGTTGAAAATGTGAAACATCTGAAGTAGAAGGATTTCAAATTATGAGCGCAAACAAAAGTTCAATTAAAAATGCCATACAATTTAAATATAATGAATCAAATTAAGAAAATCTTTGACATAGATATTTGCAAAGATTAATATTGATTTAATAAAATTCTTGTTACAATTGTTACGTTTTGTTTTAGAATAACTTGTTTGATCATTTTTATCGTTGAAATGCCCGATATAAAAATTAAAATCTACTTTAATCTGCAGAGAAATTGGGAAAGAATGTCATTTTATTGTCATAGTTATTTTGACTATCCGAGATAGCAAGAATATAAATATCTATAGATCCACAGAAAGCTATCCTGATCTTTGACACTGTGAAGTTATATTTCTTGCGCATGTGTATTTGTACATCTAAAGAATAGCTATGAAATTGCATTGCCAAACTAGCCTCTGTAATCCAGACGGTCAAATCAAATATCTGCTAAATAACAATCTTTAATGAACAATTTGAATAAATTATTAACCTGTCGCTCTAAGTAATTATAAAATAAGATAATAAGTAATAAAGAATTGTCATTCATTATATTATTACATAAGTAACTCTCTAGTTTATTGGTACGCATTTAGCATGAAAAAAACGCAAGCTGATAAAAATGATTAATAAATTTCTATTCAGCATAACGAACAATCTATGTCTTTTCCCTTCGCCAACTTCTCTTCGATCACAGTCGACCCTCCATAAAGTAATTCACGTAATTGAAATAACATTTTCATGATTACAACGAGAATCTACTTATCTAAATTAAAATCTTTTGTACTCACAGTTCAGCTGCAATAAAAGCAATTATTAATAGACAAGTATTAGACATTTTTGTGTGCAGCATTTAAAAACTTTATCTCACCAATTTTGCCTTTCGTTGGTGAATCTTGTGAAGTAAGCTATTTTCGATGCTGTCCAAGAGAACTCAACCAACTCACCAAATAGTTTACAGTTTATTGATTTTTAACTGAAATAATTTCGACAATGATTATTAGGTGACACGATTTGTTAAAACGTGTTTGCAAAATGGTTTTTTTAGTCGCGTGTCTGCGGACACAAGGGCACGTGGCAGCGTCGCGTTCTGGTAATATATCGATTGGTGCAAACGTTTCCACTGAATGAGAACCCCTGGCCGTCTAGAATCCTAGGTCCTCCCTGAGACGTTCGCTTAATTAATTACCATCCACGGTTTTAATTAGCCAGCGTCTACCAGCGTTCATTTTCTCCTTCCCCTTCGCCGGTTCTCCCACCCTGCCATTCCCTTCTACCTCTTTCTCTCAGCGTCTCTATCTCTGTCTCGTTCGCACTACTCTGACTTCCACGGAAAATCACTGAGATATACGTATGCGAACTAGTGTACGTGAATTTAAGTGGATATAAAGGAGCGGTTCTTTTACCCAGCAGAAGAATTTCCAAGTTCGGCTCTTTGACTTTCTGACAAAGTTTTTATTGCTGCAACAGAATCCACGAATTCAAGAGGCCCAAGACGAAAAAGCGCGACCATCCACTTCTTTTCACGCACGCGCCATTTAAATACATACATCAAACCGACATTACGCCACCCTTTCCTTTCGGTTGCTTTTAATGCGACATTTGGCTTATGTTGTTTGACGATAAACGAACCTGACGAATGTGTTAATGTAGCGGAAGCATGATAACGCTCAAAGCTGAGTCATTTCGAATTCCAACGGTGGGAACGATTTTTTTTCCGACGCTGATCGCCAACTATATGCTGTGATAGTTTCCGAATGCATTTTCATTTACTGAAATACAATTTTATCGAATTAACAGTTAAGGGAAAAATCAAACCTTTATCCAGAATAAACATATAATCTATAGACATGTCTACGTTAGTTAAATCCATTATATATGTGAATAAATTTAAATTTTATACTGGTTAGACACGTCTGTTTAATGAAATACATTTGTTTACTAGTCAGATTAGTTCAACAAAATAATAAGTTACATAAAAGTAGATATCAATGAGGAGATATGTTGCATGATGAATTTCGAAACTAGCGTAATCAGTTTTCATACTTTTAATTAATGAGATGCAATATAGAGAAAAGTAATACAATGTTAATATCCCTGTTTATGTTTTTGAAGATATATATTATTATTTTTTGTTTGAAAATTGCCCGATAATATAATTTTTTTGCATACAAAATTTTAATTAGCTAGTATTTACTTGTTATGTTCTATTTTAAATATAAAATGCAAAATAACTGTCTTTAATTGACTTTTTCCAAAAAATTGGAATGAAAACTTAAAGATTATTCTTCATTGCTTAATCTCAAGATTAAATGTATAAACTTGATTTGTCAATGTAATAGTTATACATAGTATCAATAGTGTACTTTGTATATGATATTTTCTACAAAGTTATCCAAACCGTCGCACTTTTTATTATTTTTTTATTTAGCGAAACAAATATGAGTATAAAGTTTTCATCACTCGACACACAGTTACAGTAGAATAAAGCACGAGTATTTAAAGCGGTAAAAACGAATTGTCGTAAATCTCGTAAGAGGTGTTGGTGGCGGTAGGACCCTCGGATCGCGGAGTCCGATTTTCTTCGGCTGTAAACGGTTGTGCATGCGCGACCCTCGGCCTTTCATAAAAACTCAACTAGGCCGTCGTCCTTCCACTAATTGACAACGTAATTTGTTGTTTTTCGGTCTGGAATGAAAAATGTAACTTAGAACTTCTTTGATTTTTTCCATTAAATTTTCAGACCAACTACTTTCCAAGGCGATTTTTTCCGAGGCATCGTAAAATCCGCGCGTTAATTTGATTTACATAAGTTTTCGACTTTCTTTGTCTGCAAAAAGATCAAGATTAGTTATAGGTTCCTTGTAGCAATAAATGATTGAAAACAATTTAATGTAACATTTTTTACACTCTCAGAAATAGTCTATTTATTTTTAGGAGTATTTTTCTAAAGACGGGGCTTTTAACGATAAAATATATTATATATTTAAAATGAATTGTCTCCTTTATAAATGAATAACTTTTAAAATAGTAAATTTAACACTCTAACGTATGAATTAAATTATATTATCGATTATTATTTCTTCTTATTGAGTTGAGCATAATCCTCTAATTGCAATCGTATTTTGCAATCCTCTAATTGCAAAATAATTAGTGGCGCTGCGTTTTGATATAATTAAGTAAATACAATACAGACAATGTTTATGTATTAAAATAAGCGATAAGAATATATTGCCCATTGCGTTAACCAATATTGTATATGTATGATTGTGTGATTAAATGTGGAGTTATTTCATATATGAGGCTTTAACGTAGAATTCTACTTTATAAGTAAAATTTGGTTAATGAATTACCGTTAACTGTAGTCATGCACTGATTTTGTGATAAGTAAACGTCTACCTTCTTATTGTAATGTAAATACATTTCGCATTTTGGTTATATTTACAGTGATTATATCAGTGATTATTTTTTAATTTAATTTTGATATTTAAATACATGGAAATATTATGGGATTTGAAGAGGACTTGCTTCCAATATTTTACGAGAATAATTCACTTAATGAGAATATTCACACATACAATGTAGAACCTAGTTCTAGTTTGCACCGTTCCATAACTAAAAAAAATATATTTCGAAGTGTATGCAAAAATATACACGCACAATAAAAATCTAGCAAAATATACTGTAATTACGTTAAATTTCGTCAGACTGTCTACTAATCTTGAACTTTTTTATAATTAATGTACAGAAACAAAGTAAATGTTGCTTAGTGAGTTGAAAATTTTCAGAATATTTATAAGAAAATTCAATAATAGCTACGGTATAATAAGTTTTCATGAACATTTCAACAGATTGTATAATGTAGTCTAATAAATTCTCATATGTCAAGCTTGAATTTTGCAAATGTGAAATTTAAATATGTTGTTATTATACAGCAATTATAAATCAACCAATCTTGTTAATTATAATTGTTATTCTATATTTCTTAGTTCATTTAATTATTTTTATAAGTTAATATTAATAATATGTTAATAAATATATATTAATGTTACATTTTGTTTAGTTTTTATTTGCCTCTCTTCACATTAATAGATGTTCATATGAACACATCTTTCTCACAAGTACCGTTTTTTTACCGTGACGTATATATAAAAGATTTAAGTTATGAATGTCATATGTATTATTTATATATAGTTTGATATATATTTTGATATATATTTTTTCCGTATGCGTGGACAGAATGCAATATTAATATTTGTCAACAAATATTTTTTCCTTACACGAGTGGTAAAAGTAGTTACTTTTCCCACTCTCGTAAGGAAAAATATCGTACTCAACTACTGAAGCAAGCAGAGGCTTTCTCACTCGTGGGAAAAGCCTCTGCAGACTTCACTAGTTAAGTAATATACTATTTTTTAATTTCATAATATTATTTTTAAGAAACGGTAAATACATTGTATTATGTATTATTTATTGTTAAATCACTGAATTTTTACATTTAAGATAATATATGTAATGTAATATGAGATATATAAAATTTAATAAAATATAAATAATATTTCATAATTAATAAGTTTTGTTTAAATAAGAATATTTTATATTACCATGATAGCTACTGTGTGTTTAAAGCTTTTCAGCTAATTGTAAACGGACTAACGTTAACAAGATTTTCTTCTAATGTATAATAAAATTCCTCCTGGACGTATTTTAAACAGAAAATTCGATAAACATTACAAGATTCTGCTAGGCTTTAGATATAGACATGTTATATTAAAATGTTCTCTTTTTGTACGTAGTTCGAGATTTTCTAAAAAAAAGTAACATACAGTTGATTAGTATGTTAAATTAACATATTTTAACTTTATGAAGTGTAAAAATAAAAATAAAAAATTTAGTAATTAAGAGAAAAAGAAATGATAAGTATTCAGGCTATTCATTCGAAGTTTTAATATTAACTCAATTTGAATTTTTTATGCAAATTTTTCAATGAATACAGATTGATTAAACATTATATAACGTTTGCGCTTTGATACCAAAATGTTCTGCATTTTGTTTGCGCGATAACGCGTTTTCCGATAACATCGTCTTAATTGAATTCCGGAGTCTCGTTTATATCTCTTAATAGCATTTTTCAATTAGAAATATCTTATGCTTTCATATTCTGTTTGCACTCCTTATTTAAACAAGCAACGAGAACATCCTTTTATGATTATAAATCGAAGCTCGACGGGTTAAGGGTGAGTCAAAAATTTAATTAGCCACGAAAGGAAGAATTAATTGTGGGAAAGGGAGGGCCACCTTATTGTGCTCGGTGTCGAGATATAACGCTATCCTGTACTTATGTTGCCCTACGTATGGTACGCTTTATATATAAAGAGAATGTAATATTCACAACACCCTATACTGAGTCGGAGTAGGCAGGTTGCTTTGGCTGTCTCTCCGACGAGCGTGCCATATAGAACCCGCTATAAGGGGTGTCTGCGAAGTTTTAGTGGCTGCAAATAAAAACACTGATTACTGCTTTTTCATCGATCCATGTAATCAGTTAAATGAAAAAAAAAAAAAATACAAAATACACGATGCGATACAATTTTACGACTTTGCATAATTTACATGACGTTAAATAGCATCGGAATATGCAAAGTGTCTATTCGATAACCTGCGTTTGCAATCTGGAATAATAAATTCAAAAAAGTGACTTGTGCGATAAATTAAACTTATCATCTATATCTAGTATACTTCATGTTTGTATAGCAAAAGAAACATGAAACTGACACAGACGTAATTTTAATTTCAAATAACGTACATTTTATTTATGTTCGAACACTTGTCAATTTGTTATTAATTTGTTTGATAAAAAAACGGAAGAAAAAGAGATGAATGACAGAAGAATAATTAGATGTGTATTTTTATAGAATTCACTTAATAATAATCATTTGTGCGGTTATCGCACAAATAATACAGTTTTAATGAATATACACTTTTATCAATAACACGATTGCTTGAACTATTGATTTTATATATATGTATATTTATTTATCGTATAAACTGCAACAAGATTTATCCCATGTAATCATGCTTAAAGTTGTTTTCTTGAATTTTACTGGCATTGTAAACTTAGATTACGACCAGCATATATACCAAAGTTTAAACTTAATAGTAATTTATTGTTATGTCATGCATTTGAATAAAATAAACAAGAAACTTGCGAAAAAGTGTTTTATCCAAATATTTTCATACATATACTTTCTTAATGCAGTTATATATCTGTTTAATTAACATGATGAATATTATCATTCGATGCTGTAAATATAATTTAACGAGAAAATGTTTGAACTAACAAGTTCTAACGGGTGTGCCAGTTGGTGATTTTAGGCCGCCTGGTATATAAAACACCCTTGGCTGTGAGACGACGTAGTAGGATGAAGGGAGGTTTGAGAGCCGCGAGGCTAGAGAAAGTCGAAGAGAAGGGAGAAAACGGAGGCGGGGGCGAAAAGGGAAAGATGAGACTAAGAGGGCGCAATATGACATTATTAATTGCTCCACAATGCCACCCTTGGGCAACGGGTGGTGGGCGGTATTCTCTTGGCGCTGGCCAATTGGAGCGGGTTATACGCTGGCCTAACGGAAATTTCATTAAGTGGATTCTTATAGACGCGGTTTTGAGATTAACAATATGATATGTACGTGTATGTATGGGTGTGCGCATGCGTGTGTAAGTGCGTGCACGTTTCTACAGGATATTAGATCGGAAGCCGACCATGCTTCCGTATGAGTCGATACACAAGTACAAAGGGACCCCAGATCTTCGTACGCAACTCCTATATGCGCCACGAAATCGATAAGTGCAGATATTTACATAAAACATGTGCCGCGAATTACGACATTAAGCGCTGTCTGATTATCTCCTCGCGTTATTAAGTACAGTACAGCACAGCAGGCAGAGAATTCATCACGTTGCAATTTGCCCGATTGTTTATATGCTAATGTCTGCGATGAACCGATCAATATCTTTCGTCAGATTGATTATCGCTATTTCATATTGAGATCTTGCATTTGAGGAATCAATAACGTCGTAAGATCCCGTTGTGGGGAAATATATTCCAACGCATGATTGTCATCCGTAGAATCAATTAAATTCTTAATAAGAAAACGCCACGTGAGAGAGATGTTAATGCTTGAGTAAATTCTTCATCTATGACTATCTAAATTAAAAAAAGATACTATTAACTAGATATATGTAATTTATTTTCTATTTGTAATTTAAAAAATATACAATTTTAAGTTAAATTAATCAAAAATCTAGTTGAATTGACAAAAAATAGTTATTTTGAAATTCAATGTAAATTTTCTCATAATGTAGATGATGATAATAATAATCATGATCTGCAGTAATGTCAATAAAAATCATGTCTATAATAATAATTCATTTGTTTAAAAGTTCATTAATACAATTTTTTAATAATAAAGGTTTTCCTGCTCCCTATACAACAAAAGTACTACTTTTCATAATTGAAAATCAGTCATAAAGCTCTACTTTCACGGCTGCTAAGCTGTGATTGGCTGACCGAGCGAAGCAAGGTTAGCCTCGCTTCGCCACTGCCAAAAGTGCCACTTTGACGCCTAACAGCACAAATTACTATTTATGGCTATATTTTATTATGCAAAAATGCATTGCAACTCTTATTTACGGAAATTTGAATTAGTCACATAAAAAATTTTAAGCACTAAAGCCAAACACTTAAAAAGGTATTGCGAAAATATAATTATATTTTATGCAAGGGGTAACTTTTTTATAATACTGCATAATGAATTTTAAGATAAAATATAGTTTAAAAACTTGTTCCGAATTAGTTTAAAGATGATTTTTGTTTTTTCCTGCACTGTGCTTTGGGTCATCGCATTTCTATCTCTCGATTTCTGTTTTGAGAAATAGATCATTAGAAGTCCATTAAAACAAAAAAAATATTTGGATAGATTTTTCTAAATACTTGGATATAAAATATATCTTGCATAATCACGGTTTTATTTTCATTTAAACTCCTTTAAACGGCACTATTCTTTGAATGTTTTTGAAAAGGTACAACAGGAAAAATGATATAGAATAAACTGCTTGTGAATTGATTACATTTTGAGTACATTTAGATCAATTGTGAATGGAGTGGCTGGCAAACCGCGCCCTGACCAAAATCAAATTACCCGTATTCTGTTCATATTTAAAACTTATACGCAAACACGAGCTAGCAAAGTTCACGAGCGACATGCAATAAATTGCTGCGGGGGTGCGCCGTGTATATATGAATCGGTATTAAATACGAGAAGCCATATTTTTTCTGTTACGAATATCTCACAAAATGAAAGCCATGGCGCGCGCGGTACGCCCATGCATCAGTATGGCAATGTAATTTCGTTTACACCGGAAGTCACCGGTAAATCAGTGACTTAATGAATTCACCCCATCCCCGGCTCACACCGAGAAGCGGGCCAAGACACGCGGCAGTGTTTCTGGTTATCTTTACGAGTTAAAGAGATAGCCTCCCTCGTGCGCCGCGGATACTCGGGAGGGGAACCCGGGACCACAGGAAATAAACATTAAATCTTCTCCCCGAAGCAAGAATGATATATGTGCCGCGAGCTTGTCATTGTGTTATTTTCAGATACGCGTACCGGGTAGACTTAAGCACTCGGCAATCTAAACGTATTTTGTTCCGAATAAATATGTAATGTCAGTAAACACCACCGATTCTTTTTATACAATCTATCACATGACTATAAATCAACTACACAAGGTTCTTCCTCTTTTATATTAGATATAATTTCATGCAGTACTTGCTCCAAATTGTTAATAGTTTTTTTAGACAATTTTGTGTACACTCAGCGACATTTAATATGAATTTTGACTACAAAAAATACCAATTACGAAATAAAAAAGAAAAAAATGCATTTTAATATAAATCATAGTAAAATTAGATGTAAAAGTATTATTTTTACTTTTACATATATTAATATTAGACTACTTACAGCAATGCTTATATTGCTGAATTTCATAAAAAAATAAAAATGCACACTCTTTGAGGAAAATTTGTGACTTGTGAAAAGTTAAAAATTGTACTTTTTCATAAGTCAATGAAGTGTGTATTTGAAGTGATAGATTGGTATAGTGGAGAAGACGTCAGGACTATCACTTTGGAGACCTAAGTTCGATTCTCTATATGAATAAAATAAAATAAAAGGACATTATTTTAATAATAAATATTTTTTCATTCTTTTAATAATTTAAGATTCTCTTTATCTAAATAAGTTACTTCTGTCTTTTTCAATAAGTTTTACTTATTATGTAAAATCGATTGAATATACACTTACAATGAGTGCGTTTCCACTTATTTAAATTTAGAGAGTGGCATTTCTTGTAGTAAAAATGCATATCAAATGTCTCTGAGTGTAATATAACATTGTTGACTAAACTGTGAAACAAGAGATTAACTGATAAAGTTAAGATAACGTCTATGATACCAGATTGTTTTCTTCTTACTAATATATCTTAATCGATATCTGCAATTTATCTGTAACATTGAATGTGTTTAATTCATTGACATAATATTAATAAAAACTTGAAATCATATTGAAGTATTTGTTTGTTTTCTACATAACAAAATTTTCCAAATTGTTTGTATACGACTTACAAATCTTTATGTATAGCTTCGCGTGAATAACGAAATGAAATTCTTCGCGACGTCAAGCTCGAAAACGAAACGACCCGCGTTTTCTTCTTATAGTCCAACAAAGGCAAAAATTAGACAATGGTCTGATCTTCATGGGAGTCCTAGCACCTTCGTAAGATTGCTACACAAAGAACTAGTTCTTAAAAGATGCTGTTGTGCTCCCCTACCTCGTGTACGACACTTCTCGGTCGACATTTTGTTTAATTAAACTCATTAATCAATGTCAATTAACTTGAACGCGACGCTAAATCCCGTAATAGGATTTTGTTATAAACAATTCACCAGCATCTTTTATGCATGCAATTTTCAACTGTTTATGACAGAACTTATGACTTGTAAGATTTTGGAAAATGAATTTCATAATTCCTTTATTTTCTAATATTCAAAAATTATCAATAACAAAAATACACTAAATTAAGTTTTAAAGTTTCAAATATACTTTCTTGATAAAATTTTATTTTTGAATTACAGAGTTTTATCTCTTATACAACAATGTTTCACACTTTCTTAAAGAAAGTTGATTCAAGGATTGAAATTGAAAAAAACAACTTCTAACTTAAATGCAGTATTTATCGAACAATAGACTTGACCGGCAGTTGTACTGTGAAATGAGAGAAAAAGTATGGGTCGGTTAACTTGCACCCTCCACCGCCCTCCTTGAGTCGCACAACCCGAATTCTTTTATTCTGCATTGAAAGATGCGCATCGATAATAGAGATATTTTTCATAGTCTGAAGCATGTATAACATGCTTTGATCCGTCAGACCGTAAATCAAACGATAAAATCGCATTAATATCGGTGATCGGAGCATTTTCGAGAAGAGACAGTGTATAGCTGTCTATGCAAAAATGTAAAATACAGGCGCGAATCCAGGATATACGCGTTTGGATTCAAATATATTTAATGATATGGCGTCGTTGGTTCCAAAGGGTTTCGCTGGACAAGCAGGTGGCCATTATGGTGGGGGAACAAGGGCGAGGGAGAGAGGGAAGTAGACTGACCGGTTTATACGCTGGATTTAGAGAGCCCTTTACTCGATCGACGAGAGTGCGACGAGGACGCTCTCTGGATTGAAAGCGCAAGCCGAAAGTTTAAGGCAAAAAGTTTTTTCGGGGAGAGGAATGGAGGGAGAGAGGAGGCGAGGGCCGATACATGTAACATTCTATGATCGCATCAATATATATCTAAGTATAATTTATGTATGCAGACGATCAAAGGCAAAATGTTCGCGGACGATTTCGATGCAGCGAAAGAAGCGCTATTATTCGTCAAAGTGCACGAACAACGCAAAAGAAAGAAATTACACGGCCATTTTTGTTTCCTGTGGAAGAAACACCGCGCTCAGTTTGCGGACGATTTATTGAAGTGAATCCCGGCGTCGTCAACGTTAAAAAGTCGACATCTTTATATTCAAAAGTAATCTTCAGATTACGAGTTTTATGATGAATAAGAGTTGATTATTATGAATCAATTACTTTAACAGCTTTTCTCGTTAGAGGCCTCAAAATAAAGTGGGCTTTATGAAGTTAAATGTACGAGGATAATGTTATTTGAAATTTCGAATTAGCGTGCTTGGAGATTTGATGCTAGTGAAGAGAAAGTGCGGTAAGTTTAGGAAACTGACGATCTTAGATAGATTTATGAAGTTTGATATTATTTATGGGCAGCTATTAATCGACGGATTGAAATTCAGACAAACTTTAGACAACATGACTATGATTACTTGTTAAATTATAATTATACATTGAAAAAGTAATTACTTATTTTGTTCTTAATTGACAACAAAATTACGACACAAAAACAACACAAAATTACTGAAACACTTTCAGCATATGTATTTACATTGGAAAATACTATTAATAATCACAAACATTTTTTCAGTAATATCATTATGACACAACATAAATGAATCGTGCAAAATTCTTAAGGAATTTTGCATTACTCAATGCATATACATTTTTAAAATATGCATGTTAACTTGAAATAGTTTATCGTTCAATTTAACATTACGTGTCTACGAATATTTAAGTTATACCACGCAAATTCTCTTTAAAAAGTAACGATGTAATTACTCGTTATTCTAATTAGTTGGGAAATTACAGTTGATCAGAACGATTCTCGGAATGTATTATGAACAACAATAATGACTTACAGCGAAATATGTACAATGTTTCAGGAATAATTTTATGCATAACTATTAATGAGAGAAAAATGTCAATTGATGATTCATTATTTTTTCATTATATTCTTTGCAACAGAAAAATTGTTTTAGTTTTCAATTAAAATGTATAATTATTTCCAACATACTTTAAACATCAAAGTCATTTTTGGTATTTGACAAGGGACGCTAGCGTGTCTCTTGATATGATAAATTTATTGAAATCATTCACATCACTTCAACGGCTCTTTAAATATTAAAATGGCAATACATCGCCTGGTTATATAATATTCATCATTATTTCAACATATTTTCTTTTCCATATTTATAGTACATTGTATGATTCTGAACGTTTGCCGTACATAACTAATTCATAAGAAAAATTTGCAATGTTTATTTTTATTAAGTAAATGTTTTATAAATATATATGAACAATCATAATATCAACACGAAATTAAATGTATAATTAACATTATTACATTTCAAGTAAATGTGAAATATGTTTAACAACCAATTTCATTTTATTAAACACATTTATTTGCATAAATAACTGCAATATAATAAATAAGTCAACACGCAAAACGAATTTTCTTTTGGAAACAGTAAAATATCACACAATTGAGATAAACTTTCGTATACACAAATCTGAATACAAGAAAACTACTCGCTGCTCTTACGAGGCTCGAAACTCAAAAATGTCTCGAAGTTCTTGTCGGTATTCACGTGTACAATACTTCAGCGTATAACTTACACGTGAAATATTCCGAATTATCTGTACACAGTCGCAGAAACGTGTGTTAAAAAAGGGATAAATAAAGTAAGTAGGCGCAGAGGAGCCAAGAATGCTCAACTAAGAAGTAGCGAGGATCGCGCTTAAGAATAGGCGAGTTACTTAAATGGCTCGAGATGGGTGGTCAGAACGGGGAAAGGAGGGAGAGATGGAAGGAGGAGAACCGAGAACGTAGCAAAGCAGGAAGAAAAAGTAGTAGTAGAAGAAGAAGACGAAGACGAAGAAGCGAGACGATGAGGGGACGCGAAGGGGGCATGAGTAGGTGAGAGAGTGAACCGACGAAATGGACGAGTCTTGTTGGGGGTTGAAAGGGCCGGGCGAGAGGGTAAATCTTAAATAAAGTGATATGGAGTGCTTTCGTATAAAAGCTCCATTTCCAGTGCTTCTTCGACGGATAGCTCCGATGCGACCCTGTACTCGGCATTAAAACGAATTCGTACGAATTGTAGCGACGCTTTTATGCTGCTTTGGTATTTTTTGCATTATCTAATACAAGAAATATCTTTTTTCGTTGCATTACAATTTAACCCAAAAGTGCCTACTAAAGTAAATGTTAAATACTCAACGAGTTATGTCTAATTTTAGATTCATAAAATCTACATAAACATATATTAGTTTTTAAATTGTTACAGTAAAAACTAGTTTATAAGTAGAAAATATTTAGACTCTTATGTTCATTTGAAAATATTTCTTTCGGTAGAAAATATTTTAGCTTAATATTGTTATGAATAATGTTTCTTTTATTAGCACATTATAAAAGTAAAAGTATTCAAGGACATAAAACTGAAGTGTCATTTAAGATGCAATGTTTCGCGAAAATGTCATTTATGAGCGATGATGAAAGTTGAATGTATACATGCGCGTTAAGTATGCAACATCTTCGTAGTCTATTATAATCTATACATGTCGATATCATACATATTCATTAGAATACGTTCATTTGATTAACTCGACAATCGCGATGTGGAGACAATTGCGCATAATTGTGAACACGCTATAGTCAGCAGTGGTTATATTTTCAATAACAGTAGGTGATTAGACACTAACACCATTATTTATTTTTTACAAACCGCTGATTATGATTGATCGATTATTTACGCGGCTAATGAATAGCGATAAATTTGAATGCCATTAGTTTTATGACGCAAAATTATTTGCAATGAACATATACATCGTTATCTATTCATTGTGATTAAATGTGAAAAACGTAACTCGATCAAGTTTTTTGACCTTATATTTCTTCATGTTGTTCCCAAATTTCATGTAATTTTTGCAGACAAATTATTATAAATTAATTAGAAATTGTGGAAATAAGATTTATTGTCATATCAAAAATATATTATTCTTTTCAAATGTACTTTTATATGACTAATTACAGATAAATACTTTTTTTGGTTCAATTATCAATGTCTAATGAGGACAAAGCATGTTGAGATGAATCAAAAGTTGATATTTGATTTATCTAAGAAGGATTGTTCCTAAAAACAGACAAAGATCCATTAAGATGGTCAATTATTTATCGTACCAAATAAGTATCTTTTCCGAATAGGTAGATAGCGCGGTAAGGCATAATAATGCAGGCAATAAACTTGTTATTCCTGTTGAGCGCAACTTTCAAGGGTCAAAGGTTCTGAATCCGGTCAACTGGTGAGAACCCGTCGATCCAGTTCGTCCGTGAGAGTGCCCCGTTGCTGGTGCGAACTTAAAATTGTGGCATCATTAAGTGCGAGATGGTCGATGTATAATTTATACCCCGGCACTTTTTCTATCCGGATAAATAATTCATTTCATTATCGATGCTCGATTTGGTTACAAAAAGCCATTCGTTCGCTTCGTCATGATGAATTAGCATGGCTGAGGTGTGACTTCGTTTCCTTTTCCGAGAACGAGCGATAAACCTCGAGATGTTTTCTTTCCTCAACCCCACTTATCTTCCCTTCGCCCCTTGAGCTGCAACCCGGTTTTATCGGGTGTCGCCGCGGGTTATCGTCGTGACTGCTGCCACGGAAAACGAAAAAGGGTGAGAGAGACAGAGCGTGACGGGAGTGAGGCTGCTACCACCTGTTGGCAGGACAGCGTCTTAACCTCCAACGTTAGTCGTGCTGCCTTTCTTTTATCTCTCTTTTCTTCATTTTATCGCTCTTCCTCTCTCACCTTCTTGTCGTTCAAGGTCTACCATGCTTTCTGTCCCTCTAATGCCTCATTTTTCACTCCCCGTCGTTTCCGCTCTTGCCATTGTAGCGTTTTGCGGTCGTCTTAATTTATCCGCGTCTTTAAAACTGGAGACGATCGCCTTACAATGAAGTCATCGGGTCAGCCTAACGCGTGCATCCTTCAAATGTATAAGGTTCAACAACAAAAGGTTAAATTACTTTCTGACAATTTTCATTTAATTGATTTTTTTACCGATCTTCGTTTTTCAGAATAATTCATTATTGTTTTCATTAATAATATCGCTACATAAATATATTTTTTTTCTTTCAAATTTGGAAATTTGTTAAAATATGATTGTTAATACAAGGTATAAATATTATCATAATTATTGTTGCTCTAATAATGCAGATAATAATATTATATTCCGTAGCTGAAATTTTTTCTTATAAGTGCATCAAAAAAGATCTTTTCTTTATCTAAAAAGTAGAATTAAAGTATCACTTTCTGAGGGCAAGTAACATTTTATCTCTACTTTCCATCTCTAGAGAAGAAAAGTAATCTTTCCTTAAGTCATTTGTCAAATAAAAATACTTTTCGTCCCAAGGAAGGCAAATTGCTACTTTCGTACCTCTTATGAGATAAAAAAAAGTTGTGTTTTTGATGCACATGTGAAAAATGATATTTTCTAAAACATAAAGTAAGAATAAATGGAATAAAACAACCAGAATTATAAAATCTTTTATCAATAACTGAAACATAATTTCATATTTCGAGTTATGCTTTACATTATGAAATTTCAATCAATTTTAATTAAACTAAAAATGTTTTGAAATAACATTCTCTTTTCATTTTAATCAGTTATACAGTTTAATATTAGTCTCATATTGACAAATAATGTTAATTAAAATATTATAACAAAGCAACTCATAAATCATCATTATCAGTTGACGTTTTACATTCGTCCATTTGATTAGATAATACTCAATTCATCATCTTTCGTATCATTTATGGTCAAATTAATACATCCGCTAGTCAGAAACTGGAGATGATCTCTCCATAATAAAATCACAGGATTTGAGTCGCCACGTGGATCATTACCAAAATCAGATGTTTCACGAACAAAAGATAAACAACACAAAAGGTCAAACCGATAATAATAATTTACATTCCGGGAATTCCGCTTTAATTGACGTTCTATAAGCGAGTTGATTGGACAAACGATAGTTAAAAGTTATAATGATCGTTTGTTGTTCTTTCCCGACACCGTGGTGCATAAAGAATATTTATGTTTGTATATTTGCCAGTCATGGTTGGCAACGAGAGTTCACTGTGGGTGGGACCGCTTCTTTACATATTTTCTCCGACGTTTAACCCTTCTTATTATGTTTCTAACTGTTGTTCAAACATTTCGTTGATTAAAAGTGTCGAGCAAGAGATGAGATTGTTGATTTATGAGAATACAATTGAACTTGATTTGGGGACTTTACTATAATCATACAAATCGATGCGACACAATGCGAATACTTTCTGGAAGAAAAATGTGTTGTTTTCTGCTTTTGACCTTCTTCTTATTTGCAGCTGTCGATTCAATTATTGGGCTTTGCGGTTTCAAAAGCGGACACGAACATTTACTTTTTGTAAGGTCCTCTGTTCTGCAAGATGCAGTCATTCGGCAATGAGTACCGTTTGGATTAGCGGGCGTTCGTGGGTGTACCCACGGTCAATCGGACAATGAGCCTGATCTATTCTTCGTCAAAGAATAAACTTAAATATCTTTGTTGATTTTTCGATGGATTTTCGTGAATCCTCCATAGCCCACCCTGGAATTTCACTAGGCAGAGCCCCATTCGAGAGCAATCAACTGAAAATCTCATTCCTTACATCGGCCGATTTCATTTCCCTCTTCTGAAATTTGATTCTTAACGGTCCCAGTAAATTGCTTCTACTCGTTATGTACAAATAGATGATTCAAATTATGATCATCGTAAGTGACGTATATGAATTATATGCATGAAAACATTTTAGCTAATAATAATTTTGTAAGTAAAGATTTCTTTACCTGATAATGCATATGCGATTAAAAAATATTGTCACCATTTTTGTTATTTTTCTTCTTTACAAAAAACATTTGATATAAAAAATGTTATTTTTTGTGTGCATATAAAAACAAGAATATTTCCTATTTATATAGTACACTTTTTTGTATTTTTTGTATAGGTGTAACACAATTTTTCTATTAAAAAAACTGTTTGTAACATTGTATAGTAAAGTCGTAAAGCCCAGTTCTAAAGGGCAAAACATTGTTAACTAAATTTATTCACTCAACACTGCTTTGAGGTCTATAGAAAAACTAATTCCCATTTCGTGTCATAAGTTCTTTTTCGTAATTGAGATATAAATTGAGCGTGGCGTCGGATCTTCTTGTGTTTCCTCATATTGCAATTTCCACGACAAAGAAAAAAATGTGGAGCAATGAAAACGTCCGTAAAGTCGCAGCGCAGGTGTTCCACGACTCTTGAGCGCTGCGAAGGTGGGTCTAACGACTATTTTATGAGCCACCTGGACACCTCGTAATCGCGTAGACGTTCCAGAAGCATGCATTCTCCCGATGGCATTCATCGGGCCTGAAAAAAGCTATAACCGATTCCACGAAACTAAATAAAGTCTAATGTTTCGCTTGCATCACGAAATCACTTCTGATGGGATGTCAGTGATGACATAAAAGTTACTATAAAATGTGTAGAATGTCAATTCACCAATTGAATTTATACTTTTGCACACTATTAGTATTATTAAAAATATGACTTATGAGTTACTAAATATACTATTTTCTTTTTTGTTACAGGTAAGATGATTAGCGGTCAGGAGTTCTTGATAAGACTTTGCAGTTATGGTAAAGTAGAAATAAAATAATGCAATTCATGTTTTTAATAAGGACAAAAATACATTAACATAATAATAAGGAATTTAAAGTTAATAATTTTTGCAGCACACGATTAATGTAGTACAATTATTTCCGTGAATACAAATATATCAACAGGGAAATATTCTGTTTTGAGAAAGGAAAATAATTCTTATAGCTAAAGTTTTGAGAAATCGTAAAACTAAGCCATGGAAATCCAAATGAACCATTTTTATTGCCGCTTTCGGTTTCCCCTAAATGCTTCACAGATGGCAATTAAGTGATTACGATGTTCTGTGAAAATAGATATTTTTTTATTCGCTTCTTTATTATGATTTCATAAATTTTCTTGTAATACAAGCAAATTCAGAGAATTTATTTTTTAATAATATTTTAATATTTTTTAATTACTTATATTAATTTTATTAAATAAAATTAAAGTTTCTAACGTGAAACATAAATAAGTACTAGAATATTCATAAATAATGCTGGAAAAATGGTCAATTATTATTATAAAACATGAAAAATATAACTCAAGAGTTTGTCGAGTTCATTATATTAGTGATTACCGTGTTCATGCTCAATCTTTCATAAGCAATCACAAAATTCATTTACTTTTTCTAACATCATCATTACAGTTCCAATATCTCCGTGCCGGTAATTTCATGTATTCATCTTTATTAGATCATTTTCGATTTCCCATTTCCTTTTAATCAAACACAGTCGACGAAATATCGCCGTGTCATAATCGTTTGGATTGGTCTATAATTTTGCCTGAAAACTCCATAATTGCGCTTCAAAATGGATGAGAGCGCCAAACGTATTCGAGTATCTTTGACCCCAACTGACAGAATGAAGAATAATGCTCGATTACAAGTTGCATTGCAATCTCGATCGTAGATTAGATTGGTCACGGCCTCGGCCATCTCTCTTTATCTCTCTCTTTATATTTATATGTCTCTCTTTCTTTTTCCTCTCTTTTTCTCTCTGTTTCATTTTCTAGCTTTCTTTTTCTATCACTATTCTCATCTCTTTCTTCTTCTTTTTCTCTAGTCTTTCGTTTTTTTCTCTTTTCTGGACCGAACGAAAAGCAGCCACATTCCGTCCGCGAGAATGTCGTTTGTTAGTTGGCAAGAGTCACGCCGCGGCTCGCGATAAAGAGAACTGAGATAAATGAGAAGCTATTGAGAGCTCAACTGTGCGATTTTGGCAGTTCCGTTGACGTCGTTTGTCAGCATTAGATCGCTCAATCGGAATAAACCAATTTTCCGAGCGATTTCTTATATCTTCTCGGCTTGATCGCGCCTATCGCCGCGGGGCGCTTTACCCACTACATGCGATTGTCCCACTGATTCGAAATACATACTTGGCATATATATATATGTATATATATATATATATATATATATATATATATATACACACAACCCGATAAGAAACTTTTCCAGCCAAATGCCTTTTGGCTTACAAGTACTTTTCTTTTATTTTTACCATGTAAACATTTTTATGTACTGCTTATCTAGTAACATAAATAAGATGTACATATTTATCTGCAAAAATTTGTCCGTTTATTACATAACACATATGCAAATTCAAATAAAAATGATAATAGTTTCAATCGTTGATTAATAAACTTTGATTGATACAGTTATATAATTTTAAAAAGTAATATTATTATACATTTTTCAAACGTAGAATAAAAGAATGAAAAGTAATATTATAATAAAAGTTCTACGTAAAAGAAAACGTGTAGTAGAATAAAGAAAAAAAATACTTCCCCAAATCCTTAGTAGAAATTGATCAGACTGTAATGTGAATGTACAATAGAGAATTGATTAATTTTATCAATTTGACTGTGTAAATTGTTGATTAATTACCGAAAGTGCAATAAATAAATTAAATCCCTAATATTCATCATGAAATTGATAAATATTTACAACGCACATTTCAAATGAATGACTGAAAGGTATGTCATTAATTAATTTACGATATACAGTCGCCATGAAATTCCACGTGATTCTCATCGAGACAATGATTCATAAACTTTTTTTTTTTCGATTTTCTATCTTTTTTTCTTCCATGTTATGTTCACATCACGTGGCATTTCGAATAACTATCACGGAATCAACCTTCGCATAACCAGCCCACACATTCATCACGCTTTAATTTTTTGAAACGCACTACATCGTGACTGGTATCATTTAATCAGTATCCATATTAAGTCACCAGTATCCGTACCGGTCATTAGAGAAGTGTCATGGATCGTTGTAACATGGATACAAATATCTCGCCAAATGATCCACGTGTGGGAGAATCGAACAGTAAGGCTCTGTGCGCGCCCACACGGAGAAAGTGTCGGTAATTGATTCCATACACTTACATACGTCTCGCAAAAGATCTTGCACTAAGATTATGTTGAAAATAAGACAATTTAGCAACGGGAGCTACGACCTTTATGTTGCTATTTCAAATTTGTGTCCTATGCATGTTCATTACTTGTCTTTATATTGAACGCCAAACAATGATATCAACGTCAATTGTGAATGTTTAGAAAACTGGCAGAATTTTGTTATTTCTAATTGGTATTATTTACTACAATTTAATCAAGGAAAATGGATGGAAAGTTTTATTAAAGTAAATTTCATTTAAAAAGAACAACAAAAAAACTTGTTTTGTATACGGAAACTAATTTAATACTGAGTCATGTTTCCAGTCATTGTGATTGATTACTTCAATAAGGGCCCTATTAGGGTGCCTCATCGTCCGATTAGGATTTCTATGCAAGGTTATAATACGACTCTGTTTCCAATTAATTTATGTACATCTCACATTGTACACAAGTAAAGCGTATATAAGTACACAAGTGTAATATGTTTATTAAACTTATACTAAAAGTTTTTCATTTAGATAATACATATTTTCAAAATATTACAAGATTTTTTATCTACCAATATAGTAATTAAAGTAATATATTTTTTGCAATAAGTAAATATTTAATAAATGAACATGAGACACATGTATGAGGAAAAAGTCATTCACAAAAAATATACTATTTTTATACTTAATGTAATCTGAATGCAGAAAGGTTATTTTATCCCTAGTAAATTTATCTCCAGAGAGTGTATATGCTCGGTATTTTATATATATGTATATATAGATCGTAAAATCTGGCATTGATAAAACTGCAACTACTTATAAAAAAAAGAAAGATCATAAATTAAAATAACATTTTCACGCAATTCTTGTCACATAAACATGACTATCTATAATTCTGATTACATCTGCCACTTTTTTTTTCTTGGTATATATGATTAAGCTAAAATCAGTTGTTCCTACAAATTAACTTGTTTAACTCTAATTAAACTTCTGTTAGTAATCAAACATTAAACAATAGATAGTTTCCAATTATAACCGACTAATTGGCAAAGTTACGGACAATTCGAATACGCATTCGCAATTTATAAAACAACAAATCGATGAAAAAGACGGACATAAATGTCGCGAGATTGTTAGAAGCCGATGTTGACAATTATCACGTTGCACGATAGTTAGACGAATCGATGAAACCTATACAGTATCGACGTCGACGTTGGAATTGTCAAGCGGTGCCGAAGCAACGGGTATCTCAATGGAACGTTAACAAAGTTACGGGGCGTTATAACCGACACTCGCTGTCTCACGCAAAACGCACGTCATCGTGCGTAACGACCGATTACGCGCGAAGAGCGTCATCATCAGCGAACAAAACGATGACACAGCATTGTTACGCCTAACCGCGGTGGATCGTTATTAAATTATACGTGAGTCCATAACCGAATAATCATTACGTCTCGCTAACGAGGCGCAAGCGTTTAAACTATACGGAACACTGTGCGCCACAAAAAGCCATTCGATCGTCGCTCGCGAAATTCCATTTGATTAATCATTATTTAAACAACATTATTTAGCTGCGCCATTTCCAACGACTTTCGTATGCTCATTATTCCTTTCTTTCAGATTTAATTCATAGATATTCAATTTAAATGCATCCAATCAATTGATCTTTTAACACTATGTTTATGCTGAATTAAAGGCTTATGTTAGTTTGTTTTGATCGCACAGATGATGGATGTTCATCATTTCCGAATTTAAACGTCGTACTTAATACGTTTAATAATATTCAAAATAAGTTTATTTGATGCTTGTCTGAAAGAAAGTTTCAAATTAAACACTGTTTGTTAAAATTTTTGTTTTCTTAATATACAGAATTTTTATATTCCTTTTTATAAAAAAATAGATTTAAACAAAATTTATTATTTGTTATTATTTTGATTTAATATTATGCTTTATATTCATTTTTTAATCGTGTTAATTCTTGTTTAAAATATACATAATTATCTACATAAAATGAGAAGTAAATATAAACTCTTCATCGAATAGGCAATATCAATTAACATATTTAAAATTCCAAACTTCTTTTTTAATTGACTTATTTGATGTTACATGTATGAAATACGTGGGCACTTTTTATCCGATATTTATATAAATAAAACTGGAAAATGAAAAAAGTAAAACTAAAAATGTATAATGTGTAATTTTTATCTATATATGTTCTTGTAATTATACATTTTATATGCTTTACATATTTATTTAAAATTTTAATATACAAAAAAATATATACAAAAACATGACATTTATAACATTATAATAATTACATTACACTAGAATACAGAGAAATTAAAATGTAGACTGTTGTAAAAAAGAGAAAGGAAACTGAGATAGCGATTCTTTTGAAGAACCATTCAGATAAAAGAAAAAAAAACGAAATCTAGCGAGCAACAAGTGTACCGAGTCTATTTAATCCGGGGTATCTTCGACCTCGACTCGCTGAGAATCGCGTTCACACCCAATCGTAATATTCGCGATTACATAAAAAAACTTGCTTCATTGAATTTTTTTTGAAACCTCTTTTCACTTTCCTTCTTTCGAGCCCAATGATTACAATCAAATCAGTCAAACCAATATTTCACCTCATTTATTGAAGTTTATTTCATTTCAATATTTTTCAAATTTCAGTTTTGATTTCATTTAAATATATAAAAAATTAATTATTTTTAGTTAATTGACTATAAAAACACATTGTAGTTAGGCGATTATTGTTACAATTATTACTTTTTGTGTTTTCATACAATTTTTAAAATTAAACATCCACAAGACAATTCTCATATATTATTATTGTAACTTCAATTGATTTTAACTTGATTTTGAGGGCGCCACTGCTGCAATGAATATATAAGGTATTATATGGTTTACTATTATGCAATGCTGTACAATGAAACAGATCAAGTTAACTGCAAATTTTAGTTCATTGAAACAAACGAATGATAGATATCCAAAGTTAAACCATCAATTCTGGTAAAGTTTAACACAATTATTGTTGTGTGAACTATTTTTTGTTTTCCGTGAACTAATATGCGTATGATTATGTCAGAAACAAACACTATAAAAACATGTTGCATAAGATGCTCATTATTATTACTATTATTTTGGCTCGTCTTTAAAAAACATACTGCGGCATTTGTGTAAATGATCAGTAGCGGGGATCGAACTCACTACATCTGGAATGCGAATTTGGAAGACTCTTAGTTTTATTAGTTTTACTTACTAAGCCGATGCTTAAATAAATAATTGTTGATAAAAACTCGTTCTAAGTTTAAAATAAAAAAATATTGATTTTTAAAGTACACAGTATGTAATGTATAAGTATGCACAGTTCAGTTATTGTTTTGAATAACATTTTTGAAAGACTTATTTTTTCATCACTTTTCATGTTTATTAGAATGTATACTACATTTCATAATCAAACGGAAACATGCACAGCAATCCAATAAAAAGTAAATTAAAAATAACGAATAAATCACAAGAAACTTTATCACTAACAAAAGAAATTGGTGAAATTACTCGGACAATCATTGGTCAAAGTGTTTCGAGTGTAATAAAAAGTGGATCGAAGCGTTGTGATTGAAAAAGATTAATTAACGAAGCCGAATTGATCGGTTGAATTGGCAACGATGAAAGACTCTAATCGGAATTCGCGGGGATTATCAAGCGTAAGTTTTCGTGCGGAATTAATTAAGCCATGCATTATTCAGACTCGTTACGTCGGTCGACGGATCCACGTAAATAACGAGACAAAAAGTGACGGAGCATGTCGACGATTTTTATCACACCCTCCTCCTCCTTCTTCTCTGTCTCCATACATTCTCCCCCCTTTTTCTCCCGCTAGCATCCATTAAAATATTAATGCGAATTGATGCATGCGTGTCATTAACGTAATGAGTCGTCGGACCTGTCGACGGATACAGGTAGATACAAAGTGTCGGGGCTAAAAGCAATCAGGAAATTGCAGGTTTCTCCCCGAATTTAAGTACATGCCAGCGCGTATTATTCATGCGTAATGCGCTCGCTCGCGTAACGATAGTCGACGAGGACGCAAATGGCTTTTGAACTTTATTAGAGCAATTAGCGAAATGTTACTTCAATCCGCGATAAGTGTCGGATAATGAATAATGCGCCGGCGTCAGATTAGTCTTCACGTTGATAGAATAATGTCGGGTTTTGTAAGGTTAATAGAACGATGCATGTCTGGTATCGGTCTTACAATCGACGCGAGAATCACGCGCGTGTATTATTTTGAAGGATAAATATATGCCAACCGTGATATAACGTTTACATTTTATCTCGAATAACTTTAATATAAGGTGTTATGCATAATGATTCATTTTTATTTTAAAGTTTATCAGCAGCGGGGAAAAACATTTTTATATTTATATTTCTGTTAATGTTTTGTTTGTTTTGTTTTTAATACTCTCAATGGTTTTTCAACATTTAGTAAGATGAATGATTAAGGAATATAATATTTCTCTATATTAAGTGATTTTTCTTTTATGTATATTTGAGAGTAATACTCTATCATCGTTGCAAAAATAACTTGCAAATATAAAGAAAACTTTTTACTATAAACAAGCTAATTTTCATGTAGTGGAAAAGAGAAAAAATGTGTTAATATATAATTATTTATTTATGTTAATTTGTTAGAATTAAGATATTTGACTAAAGTAATAAACGTGAGTTTTTTGAGCATTGAAAATAAAATAAATAATATTGCCTGTATTTCATATGAATGAATTAATTAATTATTCAATTATTGCTGCAGAGAGAAAATATTCTGAATCAATTACATGTACATTTTATATTTATTTATTTTATTATTGTACACATATATTTAAATTCATATCAACTTTAACGTTTTTAAATCCTGCAACATAATTTATAAAAGAAAGATACACAAAATGTATCCTTTTTTATTCTGATGATGATACATCAGATGATATAGTTTCTGTATATAAAAATATTTTTCTGTACATAAATATATTTTTCATATATTTTGCAAATATAGTTTTACTTATATTTTACAAACACATTTCAGAAATATATTTTAAATGTATATTAAATATGACTTTTTACCAAAAATATATGTACACATATTTACATACATTCTTGCACATATTTCAAAATATGTCTATACAATTAATTAACAATGAATTGACACAAATGAAATGATTATAATTTATTTTTATTAAATAATTTTATATAATCAATTGTGAAATTTTCCTATAATATATCAAATTATAAAAGTTAAATGTAAATTACAATGCAGTGTTTGAAATGCATTATCATTTGAACATTATATTGATTGCAATTTCCATAATTGATCGAACGTGACAACATGCGATAATTGGTGTCGAAGTGGTGGTTTTAAACAATACTAACAGAAATAATGGAGACTGTTTCGTCTTCCAAGTAGATTACACGTTTTACAAACAACGGATAATCCTATTGTAGCCGGTCACGTTTGGGACAACAGCGAGAGTATTGTTTGAAGGTAGACGATTTACGATTTATAGTTGTCTCCTATACGCGCGAAACATCTCTGAGAAAACACGGCCAGAAAAGTGATTAGTTCCGAAGAAAGGATTTTATTGCTCTCTCTCGATGTCTCTCAGGTCTGCGCTTGATGTTTCTTAAAACTGCACTTGGCATTGTGTATCTTTAAGTAGACAAGAAAATACTTTACCGCTAATCGACCATAATCTTACTTTCTGCGAAATACGATCTGTCGCAAAGAAACCTTATTACAGTTCAAATTATTAAAAACGCGTCGTTATCGGACTCGGGATAATAAAAAGTTTTAAAATTAATCATTATTAATGTGGGATTTCTTGGAAAACAAGACACAACAGAAAGAAGTTAAGAAGAAAATTAATGTCTTGACTTTGTATATTTTGTAATTAAATATAAATCAAACTCAAACTCTGATAATATTGTATTATAATAAACACAAAAAAGTATATTTCATTTATTAAGTCATTGATCTTCTTATTTCTTAAAGCTTTATATATATTGGATTCTTTTTATTTATTTTTATTTACAAAATTAAAATGCTCTTAACTTTTTAATTTAATTATGAAATAAATTCTAATGCGAATAATTTAGTTGCTTAATCAATTAATATACATATATATTTCCGTTTCACTGTCCGTAGGCCTTATTCCTATTCAAAATA
>JABFPJ010000333.1:0-46101 GCA_022817425.1 Gryon sp. ZL-2020 | reverse complement strand
GTTAAATTACAATAATTACACAATAAATAAATTGAATACACATACCACGCCATGAAAAATCATCCATTGTTGCTGGTAAGACTTTGACTTATAAACGCTTACTGTTGTTTATAACATAACAATAAGGTTAATGCAAAACGGCAAACACCAGCGCCGCAGCGAGCAAAAATGCAATGTTTAAACAATATTATAATGTTCGTGCGAAGTACATTGTTATTTAAAACGAAAAATCACGTCCAGATTAACTTTGCATTTCCTTAAGTAATTATATGTTATTTAACACAAATAAAATTAATTTTAATCTAATAATTTATAGTTATTACTTTTTGTACTAATAATTATTGTACTTACTTATTTAAATATATGAAAACATGTACTTACAAATAATAAATATATATTATTATGATTATATTTATCTAAAACCATCATATTTTCTTTTTTAAAGAATTTTATTAAATATTTAAATTCTATTAATTTCAAAAATTTCAGATATCCCCCTTTACAAGGAAAGTTTGAGATATCCCCTTTTACGAGAAAATAAAGAGATATCCCCTTTTACAACTTCAATGTCAACCAACTCTCAAATGTATTCAATACTACTACAGATCGAATTGCCGATAATCGAAAAATACAGCTCCGATATGTTAATATAATAATTTTTTGTAAAATATTAATAATACTAGCTGAAGCCCCGGCTTCACCCGGGTAAACCCTGTACTATACTATATATGGACCATTTACGGACTATATATGGACTATATATGGTCGATATATGAATTATATATGATGGACTATACATGGAATTATATATGGACTGTATATGGAATATATATGGAATATATATGGAATATATATATAGAATATATATGACTATATGGACCATATATGAACTATATATGGAATATATATGAATTATTATATATTGTACATTTGATCAGAGCGAAGCCGGCTGACGACAAAAATCTCCTCCCTTTATGACGACTTCCCCCTATGACGACCTCCCCCTATGACCAAGTCCCCTATCATGACCTCCCACTATGACGACCCCCTATATAAAAATTTGTGTAAAAAAAATATTTTTGTACCAATGCAATTTTATATAGCCTAGTTCATCAGACAGTGTTGATTTACATATCCACAAAACTTGGTTCAAATCGGTCCAGTAGATTGCTCATACAAGGAAACAAAGTGAAATTTCGCTAACAGCTTAAATGTGCTTATAAAATCTTTTAACGGACACTTCTTAAATACGTACTAACCAGATTGCTTTTTTGTGCTGCTTGACGCATTGTTTTATGCTGGTATTTAAAACTGCATCTTTTATAGAAGTTAAACCTGCTACTTCCAATTTTTGAAATTTAATTCTAACAATAATAATATTATTATTATTTAATTATTGTAATTTTTAATAAAATTCTTTGTAATTCGCAATTTTTTTGTTTCTTTAACATTTTTCATGAGGAAATTTCTTAACTGATAATACCCTAATAACACAAGAAAAATTGATACGGTTTGCACAGAATTTGCGTTAGGCTGTGTCCGCATTTTTGCATGGAAATTATGCAAATTTTTTCTAATTCATTTATATTAAATTAGAATGCAAAATTTTTGTGGAATTGATGCAAACCATACGTTTCACTACTGAAAAAAATTTTTTAAGTATTATAATAACTATTTTTAAACCAAATTTTTTAGTTTTGATTCCAAAAATTTGATTTTGGAATGAAATGGTTTGAATTAAATTTTTATAAAAAAGCGGACGCAGCATTGCTTAAACTTTATGCAAACTTTATACCAACCGTTCACAGAAAATTTGCAAATAATTTAAGTAAACTGTGTTATCAGGGTAGTCAATTTTACATGTATTAATTGAAGAAATGGATGGGAGGTTTGTCATACTCGTATAATTTGATTACAATTCACGCTGAAGTCTTGGTGATTGGTTCTTATATAGCTGAAGATGATTCTTCAGCTATATAAGAACAAAAAGGGTGAACCTAATGATCACTCCATTAACGAAAAAGACAAGCAGTGAATTCGTTTGAAAATCACCTTATGGAGTTATTTAAACCTGCAACAGCAAGAAAAGAACGAAAACTTTTTGCTCGAAGATGAAACCATGTTTTTATTATTGGTTTTTACCTATTGATTTATTAAGAAAACAAATTTTAATACGATTTATTAATAAAATAATGTATATTAAATTTCCCTCGGTTGCTATAAAGACGGTCAAAGAAAGTCTTCATTTACAAACATGGGATTGGGATGAACAGCGTACCTTTGTAGAGTTTATCTAAAATAAAATCTTTATAGAGTTTTTTATCTAAAATAAAAAAATCAAATGAAATTGTATTAATAACAATGAGTATTTCCTCGATGTATTTTTTAATTGGATCCTCTTAAAATGTTTATACAACATTCCTCAGATTTCAAACATCATGTTTTAGCAAGAAAACATTTTATTTTTTGAAATGCTGCAGGTGTAGATAACTCCTTAATGTCAAACTTTTAAGTTAATTTCAAAGTTTTATTTTACTATTCATAATTGTAAAGTTTTAATATCAGTGTTTTAAAGTCAAAATCAAATTTATTTCAAATTATTTCAGCTCTAACACAGTGTAACAACATTTCAATTATTTTTCAGTCGTGCGCAGCGAAAAAAGTTGGAACTAACAGCGCTCTCGTACCGAAAGCTGTCGCTTTCACGGAGTTAGGGACTTTTTAATTTGCACAGCTTAAGGTGATTTTTGAGATTTGCTAAACCGGAGTTAGTGTCTTTTTATTTTTAAATTGTTTAATAATGTATTAAGAGTTGAAATATATACTGTTTCATTCTTTAATTTTGGGAAAATTATATGATCGAAGAAAAAATGTTTTTTTATGTAAACTTTTGGCTCCATAACTTCCCTCGTTTTGTTTACAAAATGAAGAGAACAGAAAAAACAGCAAGAATAAAACCTAGAAATTGGAAGCAGGTAGACCGGTTTCACAGCATGGCGGCAAATATAGATAATCCGGGCATTAAGTGTAAAGAAAAAGATAATGGTAAAAATGTTGACTACAATTACGACAATGACTTTCGACAAGATTTGAGGTATGATGAGGGTCATGTTGCCCCGTTTATACTTTTTTTGGAAAGGACCGATGAAAATATAAAAGATGATAAAAAACAATTCATTATTGTGAGATGTTTGTTCAAAAATTTCCTAACTTCTTGAAGAGAGGAAATGATCTCAAGAAGTCGGGAAAGAACAGATTTAACATGACTTTTAATGATTTTAAAACAGCGAACGATTTTGTTGAGATTTTTAATCAGTCTGAGGATTTTAGGCGTGGATAGCAGTGAATTACATACGTCCCCGCACATAAGATTTACAAGGACTATGTATTGTTGGGTATCCAAGATCCAGCAATAACTAAAAGAGAGATTGAAATGTGGCTGGAAGCTCTGCCATGGTGCGATGACCCACTATCGAAGCCTGTTATAATTGACAGAATGCAAAGAATGACAGAAGTCACAAAAGAATGTAAGAAAGAAAAGATTTTGGTTGACGCACACAATTTCAATCTAACGTTTGACACAACGAAAGTTCCATGTAAAGCCATAATGTGGGCTGTGAGCTTAGATCTGAAACCGTACATTATAAAGCCCAAACTATGTAATTTTTGCCAAAGATTTGGACATGTGGCAAGATTCTGCAAAGATAGAAATGAGGAGTACAAGAAGGTTTGCAGTTGGTTTGCAAACTCAGGTCACGACTACAAGAATTGTAATAATAAAGAGAAAGCACCTTCTTGCATAAACTGCAAGAGGAACAACTTAGACATCGTTCGACCAAAGTGCGAACAATGTCAGATGCCTATCTTTCATAGTACAGAAAAATATGTTAATGTTAATATGTTAATATGTTAAATAAGTTATGGTCAATTTCAATTTGTATGCGAAATCTGTCATGAAAACACTTGAAAACAATGGCGCCATTCCGCCTAAGAAAGAATGTAAATCATACGCACAAGCTGCGAAAATTAGTTTGAAAGAACTTGTTGAATCAGTACGAGACACAAGGAAAACTATAAAATCGAAGATTAAAAAAGATGATGACGGTCAGAGTGTCAGTGCACAAAGCAGGATAGAGAAAGCAAGAAAAGTACCAGACAAGAAAGACAACGAAAAAGTTTTTAAAATGCAAGTGAATACACTGAAACGACTGTTGGCATATTAACAGTAAAAGGCTTGTGTTATTAAAAGTAAAGTTTTTGTTGGTTAATGAAAACAGAAAGTTTACCTTTTAATCACTAAATTTCTTTTTATTTAAGGTACTTAAGGCATTTTTAGTCAAAACTTTAGTGATAATCCATGAAGTTTTGAATAACGGCCAACCAATCGCAGAACGAACTGAAGCACTCACGTGACGTCATGCGCGCGCATACGAACCAAGGAGATGCTCTGAGTCACTGCTCGTTAGTCAAAACTTCAGTGATTATCCATGAAGTTTTGACTAAATATTACTTCATATTCGTTAACTTATTATAACTTATAATTTTAAGGAACATAAGTAAACAATACCTTAAATCTCATTCGACTTTTACTTATGATATGTCAAACTGTTTTTGTCTTATAATAACACAATTTTAAGTTAATATAAATAAAAACCATTGACTTTTTATTCATGAAATTTTTCTTGACTTATAATATGTCAACAGTCGTTTCAGTGTAGAAAGAGAAAATATTTGTATGATTTGGAAGAAACGTTTCGTAAAAAAAGTATTACTAAATTCGATGGTTGTGTCGTGCCATTAGAAGAGTTGACAGAAAAAGTTGAAATCCAGCCAATGGAACAAGTGAAAAGAAATTTCACTTTTTTCACGTTTTTTCTTCAACGGAATTGCCTGGAACTTTTAATGTGGGACTAATTTAAAATGGGGAGCTCATCCTAATAATATGTTAAATATATATAAAGATCTTATAAGACCACAACTGGACTGGGGTGCTCAAATCTATAATAAGTATAGTCAGTCTTGTAAAAAGAAAATTGATACTATACAGTTTGCAGTTTTAAAACGTCTTTGAGCTTCATGAATATAACACCTACTAATGTTATTTTCGATTTGACAGGTGAACCACCTTTAAAGTACAGACGAACATATGCCACTTGTAAATATTTGAGTAAAATTTTATCTTGTAAAAGTCACCTACTAAATAATACAATTTGTTTGGTAGAAGAAGAACATAAAGACATTGCGGATTAAAATCATCTACCTAATTTAATTAAAGTTAAAAGAAAAATCGAGTATCTTTTTAATGATTTGATCAAATTTAAACTGCCAGGTAGTCTGAGATATGCTTTTGAAGATAGATTCGTTGATATAGCTAGTAAAATAGATGTAATGTCTGGATATAATTTCTTACCAAGCAAAAAACTATGAGAACTAAAAACTAAAAAAAAGGATTGCTAACTCAAAATTTGATGATTTTATTAAACAAAATAAACCTAATGATTAGGCATGTGCGGGCTTAGGCCTGACATTTTAAAAAATGCATTTGTAAGAGTTAAATGAATTAATTTGTTTTGAAAATCTTGAGATCCATATGAAAATAGTCATAATATGTGACTTTTGGAACGTTTCATACATAATAACTACTTGGACCGAGGTCGGGCCGTAACTCGGGCTTTTATCGGCCTTTTTTAACGTAACTTCAAAGAACTTCCAGAAATATCATAAATTTCATCAAAAAGTGGTATCAATACTTCCAAACATTCCGCACGATTCAAGTGGGAAAATATTTCTTCAAAATATAACAATTTAAGGTAGAATTTAGGCCCGCACATGCTTACTAATGATACTTTGATATTCACTGACGGATCATTAGATAGAAATAAAAATTAGGTTGGTTTCGGAGTTTACTGTCCAAAAATTAATTTGAGATATAAAGTGAGAATTAGTGAACATGCTTCCATCTTTCACGTAGAGGCTTTTGCTCTAAGCCGGGTATTAAACATATGCAGAGATTTTAATCTAAAAAATTGCTATAATTACGGGTTCTAAATCTGTACTTATATCTTTGACTAATAATGATCCTAAAGGTAATCTAGATAATTCGATTTATAATATCAAGTGTTTATTTAAAATATTACAAAAAAAAATTTGATATTTCTTTTGTATGGATACCGATTCACATTGGTATAGTTGGAAATGAGCTCGCGGAGGAATTAGCGAATAAATCACTGGACTGTGAGGAAGTCTTAATAAAAAAATATTGCTACAATAATTTATTCTATTTGTTTAAAAATGATTTGATGATTTAATCAACTAATTTTTTGATCAATCAAAGTAATTTGATTGAAAAAAAAAATTATTAAAACCTTTGTTTTATACAGAACTTAATTTGAATAGAGAAATAATTTGCTTCATTTCCAGGCTGAGAACGGGTCCTGTTAGTCACGGAGTTAGGAACTTTTTAATTTCCACAGCTTAATTATATTATTATCAAAATTAATGAGTATAGAACGACTCTTTATTTATGGGAGAATGTAATAATACATAATGTTTTAATTTGTAAGGCCTAATTTAGAAGTAATCTGAATTCTCGTTTTTTTCTCACCTCAAAAACGAGAACTCAAATAAAAATGTCAAATTAATTCCAGTAATATTCGTTTACCTTTTAAAATAAATTTAAAAAATGAGAAAAACAATGTATGGTCTTAAAATTTATTTCTAATATTCAAAATAAATGCAATTTAAAAAATCTATAATGTCGGTAAATAGTGTTTTGACATCCTCTTAAGGTGAAATCAGCGGATTTCATTATTATGAAGAAAATCTTTCTAGTTTCTTGGGTCTCTTTTTTTGTGACAAGAGAATTTGAAACGGAAGAAATGTTAATTATAAAAGAAACAGTAAAAATTCTGGAAATAGTAAATTATAATCGCTTAACAATTTTTTGTTTCTTTACAAAACTGTTTAAATTTCATTGGCCAGTGAAAGTAACTTTGTAATTAATATATATGGGACATTCTACGCCAAGACGATCCAAAATAAAAAGTGATGTTTTTGAAACATGAATGTTTCAAAAAATTATACCTTGAAAATTATAAATCGCAGAAAGGAAAGCTAAATAGGTGTCTTAATGACCAAAAAAGAACTTTTCTAAAAAAAATTTTAGACATTTTTTCATTCCATTTTTCCTTAATTTTTTGTTATAAACAATATCAAAAACAATATTTAAGAATGATAATCTCAATCGATTTGCTTCAAAATTTCCTGAGATCATTCGTAGGAAGTGTTGAACAAGTGGTAACAATTTTATGGTGGCCGTTACATATTTCGGAAGTTATAAACTATTTATAAACTGATATAAACGCGATATATGGCGTTTTTGTTATTTCTCTTTATATTGCATTTATATTAATTTGTAAATAATTTATAACTCTAAAAATAAATTGCGGCCCATTATACAATTTTAACTACTTATTCTATACCCAAAGATAATTTCAACAAATTTTGAACCAAATCGATTGAAATTATCATACCTTAATATTGTTTTTTATATTGTTTATAAAAAAAAACTAAGGAAAAATGGAAGTAAAAAATCTGTTATATTTTTGTTAAAAAGGTTCTTCTTTTGCATCATAATGTTGATATTTAACTTTTTGTTGTGCGATTTATATTTTTCGAGTTATATTTTTTTGAAATATTCACGTTTTTTTTCCTTTTTCAAATAATCGATTTACATAGATAATAATGGAATAAAAAAATTAACGAAAATAACATAATTATTGTTTTCAGTAATACTTTTATAAACTAAAATTTCAGAATTTTTGAGAAACATCACTTACTATTTTGGGTTGTCTTGACGTGAAATGCCCCATATATAAATATTATTTTTTATTAAAAGAAAAATACAATTAAGTTTTGGTAAAAATATCTTACTTAACAATGTTAAATAGCGCACAATTATGATTGGTAAATAAATATATTTCAGATAACAACAATTGAAAGTAAAATGTTCCGAAAGTTAAACATATAAAATTATAAATAATTAATTTCCAGTAATGTTCTTGAAATCGTACATTCAAATTAATTTTAAAAATATGATCGTATGGTCGAGGTATATCTAACGGTTGCACAGAGTCTAAAATTTTCGGTATTATTGGAGTAATTAAACATATAAATAGATATATGTAGAAAAATACTGAAAATATATAAAAAGCAATTAAACGTAAATTAGTTTTTATTTGTGCATCAATCAAAAATATATATTAGGTTTGATTAAACGATTTTTGGCTGATACACTGAATTTTTAATGAATTCGAATAACTGGTTTTATTAATGTATATATTTGCGAGAATTAAAAAAAAAAAAAAAATAGAAAAAAGAGACGGATAAGAAAAATGATCACTTTTCACGAAATATTTTATTTAAACTATTACAATATTCACTGATAAGAAAATTTGTTTGAAAATAACATTTATTAACAAATACATACCACACATAGATAAAAGAATTCGTTTTGCGCGAGAAGTAAATCTGACAAAAACTTGGCGTTCATTTTCATCAGAATCTTTAATCCAATCATCTGCCATGATTTCATGCATTGTTCTTAACTAATATTATTATGTAAATATATTTATAATTTAAGCAAATTAATCAATTTGACTAAATCATATACATACTTTAGAGTTATGAAACTCACCTCGTAATAATGAAAGAATTTATTGCAACGGAAAATGAATAAAAATACATGCGCCGATAGCAAAGTAAAACTTGCAATGCATTCATCTATTGTTTTCCCATAAAGAACTATATATTTAATCTAAGAAAAAAATTTTTAGTAGCTTATTCTAAGAAAATTCTAGTTAATTATTGCATTTTTAATTACATTTTAAAATACATATATATTTAAATAATATACTTTGTTGTTATATATGTATATTATAATAACATTTATTACCTGTGAGATCAATAAGGGCCCGCTAATAACTCCACTTATGAAAAATAGTAATATTTTTGTTAGTGGATTTTGATAAAGCCATACTCCAATTAATAATGCAAATATTTTATAAAACTTGTAGTAATTCGAATCAAAAAAAGCATCAGCTTCTTTATTTTCAATACGTTTAAAGGATTCAATAAAAAAAAACTTCATTCTTACATCAGATAAAGATAAGCATTGGTTAAATATATATAGAAACTTTTCAAAACTAAACTATCAACCATTAAATGTTCTAGAAAAGTGTTTGGCTAATTGTAATAAGATCTGAGAAGTCCTTTTTTATATAGCATAAGCAAAGTCAATTAAGACCTTACTTATAACTCGTCTATATTCATGGTAATTTTTTAATTGCTTATAAATTATTAATAAATATAATGCTTATAATTCATTAATATTCATGGTAATTTTTTAATTGCTTATAATTAATTAATAATTATGGTTTAAACTTTTGTCGAATAAATGTTGTTCTTTGAAGAAATAATAATTCTTTTTACAAGCCTGCACAATTGCTACATATTTAATGCATGATGGATAATTAAAATATTCTATAATGATTGAATAAAAGTTAAGTATTTATTATAGTGTTACATACTTGATAAGTCGAAGAAGGTAGGACTATTGTGAAGTAACGTATTATATATAGGGTTCCAATAATTGTTTACGATTTTAGATTGTTTTAAAGTAAAATGTACCAAAAACTGTAATACGCAACTTAGTTAAAATCTACATTTTTGTATATATTTGTATTCATCTAACTAAAATTTTAAAAAATATATATAGGAACTTTTTTCAACTGTTAAGTTAAATTACTTAACTTTAGCAATTAATATCTCAATAATTAAAGGGACAAAAGAGTTGACGTTTTTGGAATTGACGCAAAAATACTTAAATTAAAACATATGTTTTTTCTAAGAAATCCTAAGAACAGTTATTTCATGTTAGTCGTACCTTAAAAATTTTGATATTTAAACAAGGTTCATTACATTAGTTATAATTGATTTGCAAAAGTATATTATTATGTCTCCACTTTTATTGCTGAATATTAAAAGCAATTGTGACTAATAGACATTAATTGTTGCGCTTTTTCGCAATTTCCCCTTTCTAAATATTACGGACTTGTAAAACATACATAAATTGAAAGTAGCGTAACATAAATGATAAAAAATGGGAATAGGTAAGAAAACGAAATATGTTTTTCGCAACAATTTATTTAAAGCATACAAACGGTACAAACAAAGTGTCGTTTTTGTGAGTATAAATGAAAATTTATTGTTTTTGGATCTATTATGTGTGCGAAGGAGTGAATTTTTACATTTTTGAAATATCAAAATCATTTTACTTGCTGTTGACATCTGCTAAACTTCAACTATTATTTTAAATTATTTATTAAAATTACGAAAAAATAGAACGAAGTAAAATGAACATTTAGTTACAGTTGTAATTAGTTTAGTCCAACACGAATTTGAATTATCTAACAAAGCCATGTTGACAAAAGAAGCACATTTTTGGCGAACGTGATTACGATTAAAACGATGTTAAAGACAAATATATTATTACTTTTACATAGCATAACTTAATTCTAAACAAAAAAAAAAATTGTAAGCATAATAAGTACTCATAAATTGAACGGGATATATTAAATGACTCTTCGAATTGAAAATGTTTGACAATATAAAATTTGAGATCATTTAAAAGAAATGAAAAGTTACATTAGAAAACTTGAATTCGATGATTTTCACGTTCGCAGACGACAATATTACCAGCGGACGTTACAGCAACGCCCTCTAAGCCTTTAAATTCACCGTCACCACTACCCCAGTTACCAAAAGCTCGCAGAAAAACTCCCTCCGGTGTAAATATTTGTATTCGATTGTTTCCCGAATCCGCGACTACAATGTAACCTTGATCATCCACGGCAACACCTCGTGGAAATTTAAATTGACCATCGTTGGAACCCTCGTTACCAAATGATGTTACGACCCGACCATTGACATCAAATATTTGAATACGATGATTATTGCTGTCACTGACAAGCACACGATTGGTGTTGCTTACGGTAATATAATGTGGATGTTCTAAATGCCCATGACCATTTCCGCAACATCCAAATTTGCCAACGAATGTTCCATCTGATTGGAAGACCTACAAATGAAATAATACTTATATTATACTTATACTCTATAAATATTTTAGCATCCATCTTAAAAACGTAATAGTCTGAAGTTGGCTATTAACATTACAACTGTCAACATTATGCTTGAAGTTAGCTGTCGTGATGTTCATATTTCTTATTATTACTTATTTCATATTACTTTTAGGATTTGAGTAAATAACATTCGAGTCTACAATTACAAAGACCTATAGCCAATTATCACACAAAAACGTTTTTTAGGAAGAAGAAAAAAAATCTTCCGTTTTGTAATTTAAATGAAAATTCTTTCTCTCCCTAGGAAGAGAAATTTGCCGCCTTAGTTAACTTTTAAGAGAAGAAAAGATGTATTTTCGATGAAAATTCTGAGAAAAATTCCACTTATCAACCATACATTGTCAATTAATCTGAAGTTAGTTATTAAGTGAAAAATGTATAATTGTGCTTAATGTGAATTATGAAAACGATATACCTGTACACGGTGGTTCTCCTTGTCGCACACATATATAAATCCAAGGGCATCAGTTGTGATGCCCCAGGGATAATTGAATCTGCCATCAGCCGTTCCCTGAGAGCCAAATGCTCTAAGAAATCGCCCTGATGGATCAAGTACTTGAATGCGATGATTGTAACGATCGGCTATGATGAATTGGCCAATTCTATTGACTGCTACTCCAGCAAGACAGTCGAATTCGCCTTCTCCACTTCCATAGGTGCCAAATTCTTTCATGAATTGACCATTGCTATTGAAAACCTACAAATTAAAAAAAAACACAAACTTATATTCATTAATCATTTAATTAAATTATATTTATCAATATATTTATTTGTTTGAAAATAAAATACCTGGACACGATGATTGGAACTATCAGCGACAATTATAGAGTTATCTGGACCGACAGCTACACCTCGTGGCCAAGTAAAGCATCCGGCTTCGCTCCCCCGCATCCCGAATTTGAACAGCTGCCGCCGCTTCAGCAAGTATTGACCTCTGATAGTAAAAAACAACGAATCAACAAAAATGGCCGTAATAAAAATGTATAGTTTATCATTAGTTTCAATTACATTAGAATAAAACTTGGCATCAAAATTTAGTGTATGAATAAAAACATGGCAAGTACATTTTATTTGTATTGATGGTATATCTAATGATATGTTATATCTATTATAGTTTATAGATTGTAAATCAAAAACCATACATATTAATATGATGCTTGTAATATGTATACATGTAACTGTATATATGTATAACAAAGTTTTAATAATCCCTCACGATTTGTTGAATCTCACTATATTCTGAAAATATTTGAAATACATATATAACAAACATTTTAAAAAAGCTCACTATATTTTGAAAATATATACACAAATATCTAACTTTTTGCTGAAAATATATTTTATCTATTTCACATATATTTGTACGTATACTTTGAAATATATTTTATTTCGTGAGGAATTTGAATATGTTTCTAAAAAGCAATTTGTGTTCGTAAACTGATTATGATTGTTTATGTTAATATACGTAATATATAATGTTTATTAATTTACACAATGACTTATTGTTTGGTGCTCGAGAACGTATGTAACAAGTTGATTATACTCTGAAAAGGATTAAAGTGAAATGACACTTGTAGGGATAATTAGACGTAATCATTGTAAAAATATGTTAACATTTCCCAAGCAGTACACAATGTTGAAAATTACGATGAACGCTCTTTATTTTTATTTCTAAGTATCTGAATTAACAACTAATTAAGTTAGATATAAAAACTATTTTTTGGAAGGCAATTTTTTTCTTAAACTATGAATTTGCATGTTCTTCACGCTCTGTACAGATTACTGGAATAATGTATTTAATTATATAATTTGGAGCTAATTTGTATTTAATTAAAAATGTATTATAAGATACTTACGAAAGTGTAAGCACTATTATTATTAGTTCGTTAGTTTTCTTTTTGTTTGCTGACAGTGTTGCTAGACCAGAATAAATTAAAAGTAAATATACTTAATTGCTTTATTCTATAAATTTATAAATATATAAAATAATATTTATAATTATAAAATGTCTGATTTTTTTCTTAGAATCAATTTCACTAATTAAAAAATTGATTAAATCTTTTTCAGTAAGTTTTGTAAATATTAAAATTCCCAACAGTGTCATTAAATTAAGTTATTTATAATGAAGACTAATACATATGCATCAATTAAAATTTGAACAAAGTATGAATTAAACAATTGTCTTTGGAAACTATGTAGAAGTTAATAATTATTAGTAGATAAACTAGTTATTTTTTTAATAAAAAAATAAATTTTTCTTTCAGATATTCTTTTATACAATCCCCTTTTATAATTAAATTTTTTTTCATAAGTTTATGCAAAGTTTTTCAAAAGACTATATATGTCCGCTTTTTTACCTATCATAATCTGTCATGTTATATGATTAAGTAGCTGAAGTGCGCTCGTTAATGATTTGTTGATTTTTATGACTAAATGTAAAGTGAAATTGTTATATAATAATCACAGCCATTTGTATGAAGTTTTTGCATTTGTTAGCAAATGGTCTGGATATGTCGTCTTCGTACACAACTTACCCACAGACCAATCAAAGTTTTGTTTTGCTGCATTAATGACGCTATATCCGGCAACACTGTCTAAATTAGTTTTTTTTTTGACAAAATAAACCAAAACAAAAATTGTACTGCACAGTATCTGCTTTATTTGTATACCATATACAACATACTTGATGCTTTATTTAGAATTAAAATGTCCAAATCCAATGATCCAATATTATAATTTGTTTCCTGAAATTCTGAGTAGGACCAAAGAAAATCATCCATAAATTCGTCATACTTTGAAACATTAATCATTAAAATTAATTCAAGTTTGTATGTACTTTTAACTTACCTAGTGGAGGAACCTGCTGCCGCGGGTATAACGGGAGCTGCTATAGGGGACGTGGGGGAGCCTAACGGGTTTTTTTGATCATCGTCAGAGGATTCAAAAGACGTTTGGCCCGTATGTCGAGTCAGTGGTAAGCCCAGTGAGAGCCTCCGAGAGGCCGCACTGGCGCTGAAAAAAATGGAATTCATTTTCCTTTTAATGATATTTAATTTTTTTCGTTGTAAATAAAAAACCAACAATTAATCAAAAAGATCTTAAGATTTAAATATCATTTTTTCCTATTAAAGTAATTTTTAGATCCAATACGTAAAGTCCAATCAGTTCTGTGAAATTCACATTAATGTGGTAGTTTTTATAAAATGTTTAAATACAACATTTAAAAGTAATTTGAAATGAAATCAGGCTTGTAAACAGTCTTTGAAAATAAGTTACGCGAAATGAATGAATATATATTTTGTTGATCAAGAATGAGCGTGATGCGTTAAACTTTCGTATTGACTTAAGCTCGTACAATGAGGTATACACAGTATCGAACAATCTATGATAGTATACATGAAGTAATTTGCTGTTGCGAAACACCACCTGTGCAAGGACTAACCAAACATCATGTTATGCGGTTGCACTGTTTAGACAATCGGCATAGAAATTCTACATAAAGTTCAAATTATGCAAGTGTTCGTATGTTAATTAAACGATAACCCATAAATTGAAGTTCATCAACGTTTCGAATCCTGACATCATTTCCATTCACATCCAATCACTATTCTCTTATAAATTTACATTTTGACGTACAAGTAAATGACTTCATTTGCAATATCATAAGTGGCCACTTGTTATAATTCATTAAGGATGAATAAATTATTATTTATACTCAACGAAACAAATACTAATTGTGCTGAGTCTGAATGTTTTAGATCTAAAAAAACTTTCCAGTTTAAATTTAATTAGGCATCTTAACTTTTTTTTAGAAAAATTATATTTCTATACATTTTGTTGATATTCTCCAGGTATTTCTTAATTCAGAGATAAAATCAGGAATACAATATAACGTAATTATAATCTGATGTTTATATCAGATTAAAACTCTAGTATGAATTTCATTTTAAAAACATATATTACTTAATCCAAGTTTAGGTTACTATACTCTCTAAATCTGAATAAGTGAAATTCACTCACAATAAGTGAATATGCACTTAAAATAAGTTCAGAGTCTTCCACTTATCAAATAAGGGAAAAAATCTGAACGTGGTTGGTGAATGCAGATTTGACAGAATTTGATCTCTTATTTTACACGTAAGACAAAGGTAAATAAAAAGTTAATGTTTTTTAAAGACAATTTACTGGATTCTCGAATAATTTTACACCTAGAAAACTTTTGGTAAATTTTACTATTTATCGAGTTGTCCTCAAATTCATTTATCATATAGTAATTTTTATTATAAATATAGTAATTTTTATTAGACTTTTATTTAGCGTGTATATTTTTCAGTTACATTTACAACAGCTTTAGTTACTACTACCAATCTTCTGGTTATATTAACCAGCAAGTTTTTCTTCATGTAGAACAAATCAACAGACACGGCAGTGTCCTTTAGCCAAGTACAAAAAGCGATCTTTTTTTGTGCGATCAACAATTCCTTTACAAATTACCGGATTTTACAGTAAAAATATTAGATTTTTAATAAATTTTTATGGAAAAACAAAGAATTTTTACTGGAAAGTAGAGTATTATTTCTTCATGATTCTAGTTTTCCTGTACATTATAGAGCAATCCAGTAATGTTTAATATAACTGTATTTTACGTGTAATGTGTCTAACTAATAACTGGAAGCTGAATAATTGGGTTGTGTATACCTTGAAGATGGTATGGAAGAAGTGGAAGGCGGTTCCTTGTCTTTAGTGCTCCTATTGCCATACTTATTTTTCAAGTATCGAGCCCAAGAACTAAGAGCAGCGCCATCTTTTTCGGCAGCACTGGAGCGATCGCGATCGGGACTTGGTTCTCGTGATTTGAGGGCATGAGTACTGCGACTCCTTGCAAGCTCAGATCCGGCGCCATATTTGGCCGCCAAATAAGCATTGGGCGATTGAGTGGTGGGTGACGGTGGATCCTCATCGAGATCTAAATCGTCGCCGCCAAAGTTATGCGAACTGCGGGATCGCGCCAATCGTTGTCGTCGTTCTTTTAGTGCCGCGTACCTTGATCGCGGCGAGAGTGGTTCGACCGCTTCCGTGTCCAATGGTTCCCTCTCCCTCTCCCTCTCGCGCGGCGCGACCGTCGCTTGGCTTCTGCTCTTGTTTAGGAACCTGAAAGTTGCGAAAACCAGGATTTCCTTGCATTACTACCATGTTAGTCATATCGCACACGCGCGCCAACATTATTCTTTTTTTATTCTTTATTATTCACAGTTTCATTACACTGAGAAAAATATATCATATTTCACTATCTAGATAGTCTAATTAACTATTTAGATAGTCAAAACACATAACACTAACAAAAACTAGATAATCTAATTGACTATTTAACAGTTATTTTAATTATCAAGATATCACATTTGATAGTACATTCTTTATTATCTATTTTTTGCAGTGTATTTTTCACTAAATATAATGATGATAAATCAGCAGGTACAATTGTGACAATTAGCAAGTTGATAAAGATAAGCGTGACAAAATTATGAAATTAATTTGATCATCTTTAAAACTCGCTGTACATTAAAATAATATATATAATTTTGTAAAAAATTTTGTTTATGTGCGCCTTTTTTCAAGTGAATATTAGTGCACAAACAGTGCATAAACAGCGATGGATTAATTATTAAGCTAACTCAGCTGCAGTTTAGAGCTTCAAGAGTTAAAAGTCCTTAATTTGCGTTGGAAAATAAATTAATCATAGAGCGTAACAGATATGCAAATTGCAGCAGCTTTTCAAATTAAAAATTACATATCCTTTTTATATTCATTATTGATTATAATATCAATCCAATATTTTTAAAATTTCATTGACAATTTGTATTTAAGTATAAAAAGTTAAATTACACATTTTCAATGTACCAATATGAATATTAATATACTTCCGTATGCTCTATATATGTAGATGAATAATACATATATTGTGCATCAAAGATTATTAATATTCGCATAGACATTTTTATTAAATTTATTTGACTTTATTAAATTAAAAAAGTGTTCTTAAATGTTAAAAGGATTAGAGTATAAAATTGATATATGTAAAAAACTCGAAAGATAATCATATGTAAAACACGGAAGTATTATGAAAAACGTGACAAACTTTTGATGAAAATGACTAGCTGGAGTTTGCAGAAACTGAATTTAAAGTTAAGATGATAAAATATGAGAACTCATTTTGTTAAATGTGTTCCTAATAAAAAAAAATTCGTTTGATTAAACGATGTCAATTTATGAACAGAAGATATGAAATCATTAATCATAATGCAGTGGAATGCAAGAACTATTCTGTAGAAATATAGACTTGTGTAAAATAAATTTTTTTATCCGAAAAATATAATCTACTTTTGTACATATAGAAGTGGAAAATACGTTTTTTTATTCATATGAAATTATACATTAAATATTATAAAAGGTACAAGTATATATTATTTGTTACTAACCTGTAGAAGAATCGTCGATGTTTGTACAATTAAATACAATTTTAGTAATTATTTATTAAGTAAAAAAATGAAGAAAAGATTTGAAAGAAAATAATAATTTGATTTTCAATTGATTCGAACATTTTGCACATACTTTATTTGAAAGCATAATTTAATGATTTAGCATAATAGGTTGAATATAATTTGGAGATTCAAGCAATTTATCATACATTAAATGATGTTCTCAATTGTGTATAAACAAAATAGAGATGATATATATCCAATATTTTACTGACATTTGCTTCACGCGACCATAAATATTGACGTATTTCGTTACATTAATTATCCTATGCGGGTCATAGTTGAAGAGTTTTCCAAAATAATTTGCAGTGTTTGACAAATGATATAATCAGAGTAAACAAGAATTTATATTTTCAACGCATAATAAATTATTCGAACTTTTTGTATAACTTACAAAAGAAAAAAGATTTCATTTAGATAAAAATGCATCAATGTCTTGAATTATAAATGTAATGGAATGAAATGTTATAATATTAATTTTATTTACTATTTTTTCGATATTTATGTACCGCTGATTTCATTAGAAAAATCTATACTGCAGCTTTCAGTGTTATTAATAAACTTAGAAATAACCATTTCTCATTTTTTTAAAGATTGCAATCTAATAAAAAAATTAATTTAATAAATTTATTATTTCATATATTGTTCTTTTATTTTCTAGTTTGTAATTTTAAATAATATTATTTTATTTATTTACTATTACCATTTATATTAAATTATTTAGACTTGAGAAGTTAATAATTACATTAATCGACAATTTGCACTGACAAAAGATGTAATTTGAAAAATCAATAAAATATGTGAAAAAAACCATTTCAAACATCACTTCAAGATCCAAAACACAAAAAATGATTACATATAAGACACACAGTAACACGTTGAATATTTAAAATTTTTTATTGGGGGAAAAATAAAAAATCCAAAGAAACAAAAAGAAATATTGTAAAACAAACTATTGAAACAAGCAGGATGCATTTAAATAATGTTACTAGATGAATCGAGGAAGGATGTAAGGGTATTAAATAAATGAATAAAACGAATTATCACAAAAATGCAATTTATTTAATCACACAACAAACCGATGCAAGCTTACAATCATTCAAAAAAGAGGTAAAACACGAATCAGTAAATTATTATACTGTAATCATTCAGTGACGAAACATTTTAGTTACTACTTTTTATTAGCAAAAAGTTGAAAACTCTTTGTATACGTACTTAGATATATTAATTAAAGCAGATTTTTCAAAAGTAAAACTTAAAAAAAAGTCGTTAAATCAACATAGCCAATCATAAAATCTTATTTGTTCAACACGACGCTATAATTTACGATTACAATATATAAAATACAGATCAATAAAAGTTTATTTTATACGATCACATAATAAAAGGACTAGTTGATACATAATTTTCCGCGTAACTACAAACAATAATCACAGCTTATAAAAATGAAAAAAGCTGCACGACAGAAAAAAGTATAAACTCAACTTTTTCTTTCGTCTTCGTCTATTTAAAACAAATGCATTCTAAGTCAGTTTTGATTAATTGCATCTACTCTTTTAATTCTTGCAATCAATTGTTTAAGATGAGCTGAGAAGGATGTGACTTGTAAAAAATTCTTTCCATTGTTAAATGTAACGTGAATTTTTATTATATAAGTTTGGAAAAAAAAATACTCAAAGTTGATAAATCAAATGCAAGTTAAGGTTTTTATGAAAATGCCTAACATCAGTCTTATAATAACTTCTTTAAAGATGCAAATTTCGTTTTTTCACGGTTATGTCATTAAGAGTTGATTCAATGGGTAACGAAAAATCGTATAAAACAATATTAAACATAAAGTAGTCTCATCCATCAACGATGCAGGAACATGAATGTTAATTGAAGAAATGACAACTAATAACTGGAGAACAAACAAAAATAATTTTAAAAAAGTAGATATAAAAAGGACTAGATGAAACGTGAAACGTAGTTGAGTCACAGGAACAAATTCGTTAAGACGCTGTAACACAATACGGAAACACAAATTGCGGTGGTTACCATTTTCATTGGTATACTCATATCATGTTCGAGCGTATCGTCGTTCTCAGAATCTATTTTATTTTGCGTAGCGTTCGTTACTAAGGCACCGCTCTCGATTTCGTCTTTTTGCACATCACTATTGTTCAATAAATTACTGTCATCACGAGCCTTGTCTATGTTTAAATTTGCTATATTCAATTCAACGCAATTATACTCGTCTTGCCATTTTTTGATATTATTGTTATTGATTTCATTGTCTCTCGTTGATTCACGGTTGGTTTTGTCGTCATACTCATTTTCATTCGTACTTTCTTTTAAGTTATCACTCATATTTTCACTCTCATCTTTTAACTCTTCTTTCTCGGACTCTTCAGACTCTTCTTCATCGCCTGCTTCTTTTTCTTCCTCCTCTTCTTGTTCTTCTTCTTCAATCTCAATTTCTTCAACTTCATTATTACTATAGTCCTCGTTATTGTCGTGATCTTCGTGATCTTCTATATTCTCCTCTCCTTGTTTATTTTCTTTTGTCTTATCATCTTCTTGGATAGAAAGCGATTCTTCCTCAATCATTGTGACATCGTTTTGGTCTTCAGTTTTTTCGAATGTCTTTGAGAGATTAGTTCTATCACTTTCCGATTCATCAGAAATCAACCAACCGTTTTTTCCAATACAACTTTGTCGCTCGTGTTCAGCTTCTGCGGTTATTTTATCCACAGATAGGTCTTCAAGCTTACTGAACACAGTCGAACGATTTTCTGATGTAACAGGAATGTATCGCGATTCTAAATCTATATCAGTGATAACCCATCCGTTGTCATCCATTGAACTCTCTTTGAATACGGTATTTGAACTTGTTTTTTCAATCATTCTGTATGCATTACTACTGTTTGTATCATTTTCATCATCATCATTATCATAGTCATTATCATTTACTTTGTCATCATTATCATCATTTTCATCATTATCATTGTCATTGTCATCATCTTCAGCATCTTGAATAATATTATTATCAACATTATTTTCTTCATCAATATTTACTACATCATCATCAACATCTTTACCATCATCGTTATCATTATCATCATCGTTGTTCTTAACATCATCATTATCCGTATCACAATTAATTGTTGAATCATGATTATCATCTTCATTCAACTCTTTACATTCTTCTCCTTCAATGTTTTTTAATTCATTAGTATTATTATGATTATCGTTATCATTATTTGTGTTGTCATTGTCAAAAGATTTAACGTTGTCAGTATCGTCAACGCGAGCCGAGTCGGTGCCTTCGTACATATGACTCGCTACGCAACCGTGAAGAATCTGCAATGTATCGGGGTTGCTCTCTTCGCAGAGTGATTGCGCGCTAGTTTCCGCGAAAGTTGTCGCGAATCGAGTTTTCTCGTCGTCATCGCTAACCGCCCTAAAATGATTATGATCCAGGGGATAATTGGAATTTGAGCCGAAGTTGTGAATTGCGTGATCGTTTATTACGAACCTGCTGGTATATCCGCCCGGAACGGTAGTTGGGACACTTGGGACCGTCGCGTTCAAGATAGGAGGCGTTGCCGAATGAGCGGGACTTCCCCTCGGCGTGGAGTACCTAAACAGTTAGATCAATCACCGTCACAAGTTCGTCTAATTTCGAACAAATGCCTAACACTTTTCTAATATTCATTCTTTTCTATATCCCAACTCTTACAAGCTTCAAATATATATTGACAATTTTACAACAATAGCTTTTTTATTAATTATTCAGAATTAATCCGTAATTTTTTTTTTAATTAAAATTCATATATTAAAATTTCGAGTTTTTAATAAAATTTTAATAATTACGAAAATAATTATTTTTTAATACATAAATAAGTTTTGTTTCCTTTTTCAAACATTACATTTTGCAATTTGAATTTTACCAATTACACTTTTGTCAGTTTCTCAAAAAAAGTTTTACCACGAATAAAACAAAAATTTCCCATTTATATAGTATACATTTCAGTATTTATGTGGTATGATTATATTAGTCTCTTATTGTACTTTCCTATAAATGTTGTAAAATTGTAATATATATAATCTCGTCATATGAATGTAGAATTATATGAAACTTTTGATACATATAATGCAGAATTTATTAGCGTTTGGATAATTTGCGCAAAATGAAACGTTATTCCCGAAATCTAAAACCGTAGCTATTTTGAAAATAAGTTTGCTCCAAATTCATACACACATTATCATTTTTGCTTTTAAATAATGCTACAGTTAGAGCCACACGTAGCGAGTCTGTGGAACTTCGTCAAAGTTACTCAGACATGTCAGTTGAAATGGATGCTGTAGCAGTATGATTCTTTGTTTGATGATATATTTACTTCGATCACTGATAACAATGTATTAGGCACAAAAGAGTTTGAATCATCCATTATTCACAAATGTTAGATATCGTAGATGAAAGTGTTGATTTTCTATAAAATTTAAACACATATTAATTATAAATGACATATTTATTAGAACTAATTTGTATATATATATATTCACTCTCCAAAAGAGTGACATTTGAAGATAAAATAATTATATTCGAATATTAGAAACAAAAGAATATTTGTGAACTGATGATCACTCATGAATGAAGAATTATTTTTCTGATTGTTTTGGCAGTTTTAACGTTGATTTTTGGGGAAAAATAACTGACCTAACTGTGGCTATACTACTGAAATTTCGTGTTCAGAGTTGTAGAGTAATGCATTTTGGGAAACATAGAAACAGTTATCAAACAAAGTTATACATTATATTAATCAACAAAATAGTGCAGCTATTATGCCCCAGCGATGTTTATGAAACTATACATAATGTAGTTATATGCTACGTTTTTATTTATAAGTTAATATAACACAATTTTTCAGTTGAAATAATTAGACTGAATTAATACAAATTATGTTCAGTGAAACTGAATTAAATTTTGTTCCGCAATTTTTAGTTTTTTCACGATTGTTGTAGATGTATAATAGTTTATCATGGAAAAGAAGAAGATTATTGTGCTATAAGCAGCAACGAAGGAAATATAATGAGCTGCGAATAACACACTTGATATTAATTTACGATTCAGTAAAATGTATAATTAAAATTATTTTACTGAGAATATAAATTCAAGAAATAACTTGCATTCGCAAGTCACACATTTTCTCACTACATAATAAAAGAAACTCAGTGTGAGTAATTATAACTGAATTTTTATAAACATAAAATCTAAAAAAAATAATATCTTAATCACTAGAATTTCATAAAAAAACCTTGTTCGAGATATAAAATGCCTGAAATATGCAACATTTTAATAAGCGACAAATATTCATTCCCGTCAACATACAGTCTTTTATAGTCGAAAAATAAGTTATCTAATTGTATACTGGTTAAGCTAAAGTTAAGATAAGTAAGCCGTTCGATCGAAAAAGTTGATTAATGAAGCTAAGTGCAGCGTAATGAACGAATTAAAAATGTGCAAAATAGCTTGCCTTGCTGATGGTGAATCTTCTTTGCTGCCGCGTCGGGCTTCGGCACTACGCGCAAGCAGTGGACCAATGTCCGTTCGTGCCATTGCCGACTCGGTTCGCGGTGTCATTTGAGAAGAAGGCGGAGCGGAATTGTTCGCTCGTGTTTCCGTTTCCGATTCTTCGGTTTCCGATTCCGTCTCCTCGGACGAGCTACTGGTTTCTTCATCGTCCTCTTCTTCCTCTTCTTTCGCCTTCAACAAATCTTCTCGTACTGGCGGCGGTGGTTGTTGTTGTTGTTGTGGCGGAGGCGGTGCCGTACGATTACCTTTAAGAAAAGTTTAGTTCTTTGTTTAATCACAATTTATTAGTGGCACATTGCTTCATCGTGAATTTCAAATAAAATGATTAATAATGAATGATTATTTTAAGCATAAACAATGAACAGAAAAGTGTTATTAAAAAGCATTTGTAATTAGTATTTTTTGTATTTGTTTAATTGATTTTTCTATTAAAAAATCAACGTAAAACAAATTACGAACAGTGTAAAATATGTATAATTTTATAGTAATTGAAAATTAAAATGAAAGAGATGATAAAAAAGAAGTAAATTCGTATAAGAAATGAAAAGGGGATGGTAGAAATAATGAAAGAACAATAATCACTGAATAAATGTTTAATCCAAAGTCTAATTCGATTTACATTTGTAACATAGTGACTAAGTATGATTATATTAGTGATGATGATGAAATAATAAAAGTGAAAATACTAGTACTACAATTAATAATAATATTTGTAACAGTATAATAAGATGAAACATGCACTTAAAGATTAGTTTTAATTCACATGACTAGAGTTTGAATTCGACTTAAATTTTGTAAAATATATATTGTTCCCATACAAATATTCTGTATTACAAAAACACAAACACAAAGCATCTCTGACATGTACTTTTATACAAAGTGTTATATATTTTAGTAAACAGAGCTATATTCAAGCTTTTTATATCTTTTTGATATATGGATACGAACATAGATCATTAGTCTTCTTATGTATAGTATAGTTGTTGTATAAATAATTTGATGTAAATGATCCATCGATTAAACTTTAAATACTTTATTCAAAATAATCAAAGCGTTCTTAGTTGTTCATGCATTATAAGGTGACATAAAGTAGTTACACGAACAAACTCACTTAATTATCGCTGTCGATACCTTATCATAAATATTATCAGACTCCTAATGAATTTATAAACTTTTGTTATCTCAGTATTCAGTATATCTATATTAAAGTTACACTAAATTACATCGGCATTTCATTTAACGTCCGAGTATATATACGGACATTACTGAATACTTTGGAAATTCAAGAACATAGATATTCAAGTCAAATATTAAATTAAAAAAAAAACACGTTACAACAAAAACAAGAAGACACTAATTTTCAATAATTGTTTTTTTACAAGAAATATTAATTTTAATTGTGCATACATGCTAATGTTTAACTTGAATTGAATAGAGAATAGAACGCTTTAATTTTTTTATCACTGTATTTAATTAGTTATTGTTTTAATAAAAAATTATAGTAAAAAAAATGTGTTACACACGATTGTTGATTCTGTTACATGAATTTTAGTAACAATCTCATCACAAACAGTACACTTTGTATAAAAATGATGGTAATAATACCTGCGCCTAAAAAACGACTTTGAAAAGGTCTACTTGGAGTAGTGGTTTCTCTGTGACTTGGATGATTGTTGCCTTGAACCGAGGATATTGGAGCGGTGGTGTTTGATGTTGGTGCTCGCGCCAAATATTTTTGTTTCATTTCTTCGGTCGTAAATGGAGCCCCAGTTGAACGTATTCCAGAACCGGAAGAACTTTCTGAACCAGTACTCGAATCTGATGATGCACTGCGCGTTCCTTGATTATGCGTATCTACTGCCGATGTTCTTCTGTAACAAATTCATATATGCGTTACTTCATACTTATTCAAATGTATCCGAAATTTCTCATTTTTATCAATTTATGATATAAAATTTCTCTTTTATACATCGAATTAATTTACCTTGATATAACAGTTCTTCTTGGCACTTCATCAGTATCTCTTTCAGGAATTTCTTGAACGGGAGTATGAACTGCCGTAGAAACAGAAGATTGTCGTTCATCAGCACTTTCACTTACAGTAGTTGGAGGTGTAGATGGAGCATTTTTATTTTGTTTCTTAATTCTAGAAATCTCGTCATCTTCGCTGACTTGTTTAGCAACTGCTGCCGGTTTTCTTGATTGTATCTACACAAAGTAAAAAATACAAATGCACCAAATTCATAGTCAAATATACAATGTAAAAGTAAACAATTTGTGACTATAAATCGGTAAAGCTTATTACTTGAGGTTTGGATTGTGAGGTTGCAGTTGGTGTTGGTTCATCTTTCTTTCGTTTGGCGGCTCTGTCGCACTCTTGCAACTTTTTCATTACTCGCGGCGAGTCCGTGAGACGAAAAATTCCCGACAGCGGTCCCCGAGCGGCATCCTCAGTGTCTAGAACTTTTTCACGTGGACCAGTATGTTCCCCGGTAAATCTCACTGTCGATCTGGAATCTCCATCAGAGTCTTCGCCATCTCGATGACGCATGAAACGACTTCGATATCTCGTCTTACTTCGTGGTGCTTCGTACTCTGGTGTATCATATCTGAAATATAAAAACAAATTTAATAATTTTTCAAATTTATTTCGAAATTTAATAATTTTTTTGTTCGTTTATCAACTTTGACTCACTCATAATCAGCGACATAACGATTTCTGCCTATCCGATCCTCCTCTTGTTGACGATACTGTGAAGCTAATCGATGGTCGCTTTTACTTCGCATAATTCCCGGAGTGCCGCCAGGTGGCGCTAACGTATTAGTGTTTCCCAAAAGTCCTGTAGTGCCTACTTCCGGTTTGATGTTTAGTTCACCGTATCCCGCAACGTGAAGGACTAATTGATTTGGATCATGCGCCATGACAAATCGCACGCGCCGATTGTAGTCTCCCGCTTCGTATTCAAAATTTCTAATGATAAAAGAAATTACAGTATTTTTATTATTGATTAAAATAATTTATTACTTATCCATAAAACATTTATGTCGAACATTTTTTACAATTAAGCTTGCTTTTACTTCGGTATATTTCTTGACAACAATATATCGAAAAGACGAAAGATAAAAACGCAAAAAAATCTTATTAGACGTTATCGAAATGATTTGTTATTTCTGATGTGGGTAGAAGAGATTGACGGAATTATTTGTAAATTGATCACCTGATAAATTCTATTGTACGAAGAAAAAGTTCTTTGGTATCAAGCAACTCGGTATCATCCCACGCAACGTTCTCATTAATATGTGCTTCAGCTAAATCACAGTTACTTTGGATGTTAGCAATTTCGAGTTCAAGGTTTTCCTTCAGCTGAATCAGACCACGAAGTTCGCTTCCCAAGTAACGATCTACTTCATTTCGTAACTGCTCTGTTCGGTCTTTTAAAGCTTTGTTAAGTCTTCGATAAATCTCATCTACTTCCTCACCTACAGATGCACAATTCGTTTGTAAACCAAGTGTATTCTTTTCAACCAGTGCCAAAGCATCCTGCAAGCGATGTAAACCTCGACGTACCTTTAATAAAAAAAACCAGACAATTAAACATTTTTTATTTATACAAGGATATATAAAGTATTATTTTAAATATTATTTTTAAAAATGATGACTTAAAGTACAACAAGATTTAATCTTTTGACGACAGACGGACTTTTCCGAATACAAACTTTGAAAATGGATTAATATGAATAAAATAAATTGCACAAAATAAAAGTAATGTTCATTTGAAATGAGAATATCTAAACTTTGGGTATTGATTAATGAGGTCGTACGTATATTCATAATAAATTATATTTGTATAAGAACTCTTTTTCAGTTCTAAATGTGGAAATTGTGCTATATTTATTTATCTGATCTCATGTTAGATCTATCAAGCAGATCTAAAAATAAGATCTGATATAGTTTATTTTTAATACGCTTAGTCCCATAGCCCGATCAGATATCAGTCTTTCAACTAAAAAGAAAATTAAAGACTGATAAAGAATTATAAGATAAATAAAAAAATTGATTGGATCATTTTTTCTAAATTATATATTGTATATAATGAAAATAATTTGTATGTTTGACAATTCTGTTAATTTTCTGTAAGTGCAGTGAAGCCATTCAATAGATAGTTGAAAATTGTAATAATATTTTCATATCATAGCATACCCGCATTGGTACTGTTAAATGCATGAATGAATCTTTTGCATAATATCCAATAGTCAAATTTATATATTCATTTTAATAGAAACTAAAGTTCTGTAATTTTCATAGGAATTTGACATTTCAATATCACTAGTCGAAAGTTTTGTCAAATATTCTATTCCACTGCTCTGCGTAATTATCGCAGGAAACATGCAATTACAAAATCACGAATTATGAGGTGAAATTGTCTATCAAGTCCTCACTTCGACACTCATCATCTATTAAACATAAAACAAGGTATAATTTTAGCTTTTCTTGGTTAACCAATAAAGATTTATAAATATGTTCTTAAAATATAATTTTGATATTTTAATTAATATAAATTAATGATTATTTTTGTATGTTTTTCATTCCTAAGGAAATATTAAAATTAGACTTTTAAATGCAAAATTTAAATGTTGAGTCAGAATTAGAAGCTTATTCATGATAAAGTAAAGTTTTCAAAGAGACATTTAATAATTGAAACAATGTTGATGTAATTAATCCTTCACGTTTAACCAATATTAATTTGATGCAATCATTAACATTGATTGAATGTTTAATCAACAAATATGTTACTTTAGATTAAATGCTCCTGGACGCTTTCTGAATACGCCAATGAGCTTCTGTCGCAAGGGAATTTCATTAGTTAGTGTTAAATATTTTGTTACTTTCATGTATTTAATCAACAAGTATTTATTATGTAAGAGATCTATATTGCAATTTAACACGTTTATTGACAGTGAAAAATTTACTTTGTCAATAATGTAAAAATAATCGTTAATGAATATTCAATTTATAGATAAAATTTTGTCACTGCTCATACTTGTTTCTGCAAGAGAATTTTTTTCAAATATCGAAATTGAACTTTAATGGCAAATTTGTGAAATTAAAATGTAATTAAAGTAACTCTGATGAACTACGAATAGTAATTTTCATCGACAAGGAGAAGTTGTAGATAATTAATCAATGATTGTTTTATAACTCTCGAAATTACATCTTGTTTACATGAATTCGTGCTCAGTTGCGAAATAGTTCGAAACGCGAACAAACTCTAAAGTGTTCATTAATGTAAGATTGAGAGGTTCGTACATTAAATATATGCAATAGTAATGTTAAACTGCAATAAGATCTTAATAGAATATGCGATCAATTGCACTTTATATTTAAAACACCGCTAGTTATATCTGTATATTAAAGAAAGTCATTACTCTTACATAAATAACTTCAAACATTCACATAATATTTTTTAATTTTTATGAATTCTAAAATATTAACGTCGAAAAAGGTGATTTCTATTTGTAAACAAAACAATTTAAAAACTGAAATATTGTTGACATTTAATTTTAAAAATGTTAATTGTATTTGTAAACCAAATGACATTGAAAAAAAAGTAAAATCATTGTTTTAATTATATTTAAAAAGAAGTTTGTATGCAAACAAGTTTATATGCACATAATTGAACAAGATAAAAGTAATTTGTATTTAGCTTTTTTTAAGTTCTTGTTTATATATTCAATTTTCCTTCAAATTGTTTTTTTTATTTGATATTATTTTTCGTCTTTTTTTACATTTTATTCATTCATTTAAAAAATATATAAATGAAAAAAAAAATGGTATATAATACAAAAACTGAATAACTAAACCAGTGATAAATTTCTAATAGAAAAAGTTTAAAAATCCAATACCTGCGAATTTATGCGTATAATTTCACGACGTAAAATGTCCATGTGAGCATCCTTACATTCTGGACAACATTTTTTTTCACAATGTACGCAAAGTGTGCAATAACTTTTTTCAGAACAAACGCCGCAACGTTCCATTGTTTGACCACTTGTTGGATCGGGCAGTTCTCCTGTAATTTCGATGTGTAATTCCAAAAACCGCTGCAGCGTAACGTTTGTTGGAAAAGCTTGAACACCCTGCAACAACAATTATTAGTTTATAATAAAAACTTATTTAATTCGCATATTTTATCAATATAACATTATTTAATTTTGTTCAAAAGTTGATGGTTTCTTCTTCATTCTTAGGATTACGACTTTCTTCATCGACAAAGAATAAACTGCTGCTGGTAAGTTATCTTTTCTTAAGATATTATAGTATGTTAAGTACCTGATAAGGTATTCTGTGTTCGGCTCGACATTCTGGACATTTGACTTGACGACGTACATAGTCTACAAGTCCGTCCATACAGGGCTCCATACAAAAACTGTGTTGACATGGTAGTAATTTTGGATTTCTGTATCGGTCCAGACAAATTGCGCAAGTTAAAAGTTGTTCGAATTGCTCCATCTTTCTGAAATAATCAAAAGAATGCTTCGTTAAAATATATTTAAATTTCCAGTTAATCAGTATTAACATTATTTTTTGAAACTTTTAATATTAAATTTGAAATTGAAATTGTAAAATTGATTTGATTAAATTACACTAAATTTGCTTAATTTTTCATAATTTTAACACCATCACCATTTCTAATATAATTTATAATAATAATTATTTCTATAATCTAATAATAATAATTTCTGAGCAAATAAACCAAACTTTGATTAGTCCTAAGCATAAATGAAAACAGTATTTGGTTATGGCATAAGATTTTGATTCATCAGTCTAAAGTGATTATCTAAATCTAATTGAATTTGAAGAATAATTTGGGTCCGTTGTTCAAATGAGGTTTAGTTGAATGAAACAATACACATAAATTGGTCGCATTATTCAAGCCTAATTAAATGAACTCTTTTTCAATTGATAGAAGTTGATTGTGTACGAATAATATATGTATAATTAATGCTTCCGAATAATCAATCAGGGTTTTGATAGGATATTCATATACATCATTTAGAATAGATAATCACTCCTACAAATTTATTTCATTGATCGCCGTAAGACCATGCAAACAGGTTGTCCGTCCTTGTTAAACGGTTCGAAGTATTATTTCGATCTCACTTCTGTGCATGAGACAGTACCGAGAAGAGATCGTACAATCAGTTGTACCGTTTGCACATTCTAGTATACGTCGAATAGATGGTCACCAGTATTATAATACCTGATGAATAATTGTAGTTCTAGATGCAAAGATAATAATAGCGACAAATGAGTATTCCCAGCAAATTGGAGAAATTACGACATATCGTCTAAATTATGTCATTATTGACTTCTCAAATGTATTAAGGTGATATCATACGAATTCATATTGCATGTGATTTGACTTTTCAGTTGGTTCAATAATTAAATATATCTTGTTGGCAAACGTATTTCAGCGTTTTTCTCTTTTGAAAAAATATAATAAAATGATATAAGTCAGGATAAGATGGTCATTAGAGAATAAACATAAAAGACATATCCTGCATAAGATAATAATTTCTTTTCAAGACGTCGTAGAAGACGAAGAAGCATAAAAAACCAAGTTTTATAAGAAACTTTATTTAGTATAATTGGAAAGGGCTTCGTTAAAATACGTTTGATAAATTAGTTTTATGAACAAATCTTGAAGGTGGGGCAATTTTTTTTTATGAAAATAAGACAACTATCTGCTGAAATTTGAAATCACATTTTTAAACTTAATTAATGAGAATAAAAGTAAAAGTTGAACTAAAAGTAATCGAACTTTTAATTAAAACGAAAAGTTTTGTTATTCTTTTTTTTTAATTTTACATTTGAATATATAATGGTTAAATAATAATTAAAAATGCAATTGCCGTTACTTTACTTCTAATAAATGTAGTTAAAAAATTTCGCGAATAAAAAGTGAAGGTATAACGACAAAAAAATGATAAATTCATGGATCTTTTGTAAGATAAAACAAACGAAATGCAAAATTACAGGAACAAAAGCGAAGCATAAGAAAAAACCAATATATCTTTGATATGTCACATTTTTATACATTATCCAGGCCAATCTCAAGAGACCATGCGATCATTTTTCAACATCCTGTAATCGTATTAAGGAACGCATAAAATAAAATCGCTACTTTACACTGACAAAATGTGCATCGTTAATATCTTCGAGGGTCACTTCATGGACATAATTTTTTTTATAATACAAAAGAAAATAACTACATACTTTAGAAAAAAGATACACAGAATAATATTTATCTAAGAAAAATTCCCACTTTATACAAGTAAATACAAGTATGAAAAAATGATTTAATTAATGATTAAAAAATGATTTAATAAATGATTAATCGCAATTAAAATTACGATAATTAAAATTCATATTATAAAACGTTTGATTAAACGATTATTTGCATGTTTTTAGACTTTTTCTAGATTTGTTATTATTTAAACTGTTTAAGACGAAGAAAATCATTGCGTATTATATATTAAAGTTTGGCACGGTCCGATTAAATTCGCATGATGCGCAGATTATTTCAGAAGTGACCTCGTCAGACATCCGGCTACCGAGTTCAGAGGAGATTGAGAGTCTTTTGTTAAATGTAATATTAAATACTGAATTTGCTATATTTATTTATGAGATCAATGAACGGTAGCAATTACAACAATTTGGCTTTTAAACGTTTTACAATTATTTATGTATAAACTGACGGAAATGAAATACTAATACAGAAAGATTGAACAGAATAATTGTGATAATTTCAAGTTTTGAATTTAAGTGTTACAAACGTATAAAGTTACAGATGAAGGTTACATTTATTTTATAAATAAGTAAGATTTAATGGGTTGTCTTAGTCATTAATTTAAATTTATAATTTTTCGTCGCAATTATTCTGTTTATTCCGATAAGTTGAGATTATTTGTTAAATTGTAAAATTGAAATCAACGATAAGAGTAAACTGTACTTCATAGTTAATCTTTCGTTTGTTCATAAAAGATAACTAATAGACTAATTACTAACATTACTCATTGCAAAGCTTGATCTGTTATAATTATAAAATAAAAGATTCTACACAAAGAGTCAGGATTTTACTTAATCATCGTCTTGACTTAATACAAAGAAATGCTTTTTTGGGAACACTAAGACGATAATAATAGCGCATTTTACGATGAAATATCTTTTGATCTTTACATATATATATATTAATCATACTTTATTTTCCTTATGTTTTTATTGTCATTTAAATCATTATTTTATAAGATTATTTAGTATAAATTTTTAGTACCATTTTTTTCTGGGACAAAATACCTTGCAATGTAATGTAAAATATAGCTACATGTGTACATCTAAGTGGCTTGAAGTGCAATTTAAGCAAATAAATCGTTTCGGGATTACAATGTTTCAAACCTTGTGATGAATGTAACTAAAACGATACATTTTCGTCGTCTATTTATATATATAAACTTGTGAAAGATGAACAATATAATCCTATTTGTTTACATTATATATAAATACAATTAAATTTAAGAAAAAATTGTGTGATATTTCGTAGTAGTTTCTTGCATCACAATTTTCGAAACGAATTTTCGATTGATAGATTATACGATATTTATATATAGCAAAATATTATATTATAAGTTGATTTTAGAATTATAATATAAAAACAGCATATGACATGCAAGATTTAATTTTAGTAATGAATAACGTCGTGTTACAATTCTATGTTTGACGTCAGTGACAAAATTATAGATACATATTAAAAGTGAATTCAGGAAAAAACAAGCCTCTATCATAAACTAAAAATAATCTCGAAAACGTGTAAAATATTAAAGTTTTTAGTTCAAAGATACAATTTTTAATATAAATTTCATTTACATATTCAAATTAATGAAACCACACGTTTAACCGAGACGTATATTTTTAGCCCAACTTTTAATAGTTCACAATGAAAAGAAAGATCTCATGATAAATCTTGAAATAATGATGTTAAAGAGATAATGAAAAACAAAGAAAACAAGTTAGTCTGAAATATTTCAATTATTATGATATTTATTAATTTTGCCTTTAATGTAAGTTAAAAATTGCATATATACTTTTGAAAGTTAGTACCAAAGTAACTGGTTATTATACATCATATCTTTTGCTATTTAGTAAATACACTGCACATTTTTTGATTGTAAACAACAAAAGTTGTGCATAATTAATAATGTTTTAGTTTGAAGTTTTTTGAACTTTTTTTTCATCGATTAAAAATAATGAACATTGTTACGAACAAAAGATGAATTTTACACAAGCACTTTACACACCACTTAAAAGTCATTCATGGAAAATTGATGATATGTTTGGAATAATTGACACACAAAAGACCGCGAAATAAAAAAAATGAGGGTAAAAATATGTTAAATAAATGGCACTGATCGAGAATCGATTTTAACAGTTAGCCTGTTAAATCGGATACTGATACTTGCTACTTTAGCCGATTCAACGGAACCCCAGGACTATATTTAGCCAGCGACTTACATTTTCCAGCAACGTTTATTTTCAACTTCTTGACGTGTTGTTTGCGCATTTGAAAGTTACGTGCTGCCACCCTCTATATGACTTTAAATGTTTTCTCGGCTTCATTCAATGCCGATGACAATCGCAACAACTGAATCGTCGAGTGTCTTTTACCGACCTGATCAATGAAAGTCGATAAGAAAGTTTCCTGTTTTATATAGAACTATAACAAAAGCGAAGAGAGGAAAAAAATGCATCTCCAACTGAGCGCAAGGAAAAGTGTTTTTATCGTTGGTCGATTTTTCATTTATTACCGGAACTATTAAGTTCTTCACTTATTAATTGCATTTTAATTACATTACGAATGTTCTGCTTTTAATATTTGGAAGAAAAAAAATTAAGAGGAAGAAGAAAAGTCAAAGTCATTAATGCATTGATGAAAAAAGATAATGTGCAGAGCTTTGTTATAATTAAATGGGTTTTATATGTGTGATACTAAGATATTAGGAACATATCAATACTCGTATTTTATGATTTTAATATGAGATTTGTATTGCTCGTCTTATGAATTTGAGTCTTCTTCTACATACCTAAATATAGGTTCAAATTAATTAAATTTGTGCGAATGAGTTATTAAACTTAGTGTATGTTTAATGTAAAAAAAAAAAAATCGATACCATAGATTAAAATTCACTAATGAAAAATCAGACAAAAAGTCAAACGCGAAATAACTGCTAAACCAACTAACTATAAATCAATACCTTCATAAGTAAAAAGCAAGGGAACTTAATCGCAGGTACTTTGACATTTATGAACAAATGTTGAACAGAACTATCAATTAGAGAATCATCATTTGAAAACTTGGATGGTATCTTGAATGGAAATAATAAACTGGGGAATTTTATATAAAAATTGTATAACAAAGTATGAGTCGCGTTGTACACAATAGTCTGTAGTTTTTCTTTATCATGAATCCGCAATATGAATTGTTGAAAGTTACTTTTTCATTTTCAATGTCTAAAAGAATATTACGGTTTCATGATAAAGATATATCTATAGAGATACGATACATATATACATGATGGAGAAAAAACGTACAAATTTGCATTTTCATCATCATATCTTAATACAGAACATTATCATTACTGAATTCGAACGTTTTCATAGTGAAATTAATGTTTCTGTTCGGTGTGGTTACATTAATGGAAACTCGTGAATGTTCTTTCAATGAGTTGTTACATTGCATTTAGATGTTATTTGAGATAATGTAATTAAGTAATCTCTACGTTTTAAAATGGACCGTATATATTTTCACATATTTTCATTGCAAGTTTAATTACACATATTTAAGTGGAGGGATTAATTCAAGTATATAATTTTACTTAATTAGAGACAATTGTTAGTTTAATGCATACAAATATTTCTGTAATTTAAGTATTTTCTTCTGTACTTGGAATTGTTAAGCTGAAATAATACGAGTATAAATGAAGGAAATTGAAGTTAATTAAATTATTAAAATTTTTTGAGCTAAAAAAATTTAGTTAATTTATTATTTATATTATTTTTCAAATATTTAATTTTTTTTTACTTTGAAAGAATTGCATATTTTAAGTGTATATACAAATAAATTATCGAGATGAATGGAAAAATATTGAAAGATTCGTTGGAATCTTTAAAATAATCCCGGATATTTGTAAGAAGTATGTAATGAGTGTCGTAAAAAGTATAATCAGATTTATTTAAATAAACAGTTATTAAAGGGGCTTATCGTAAACAATAACGTTTCGCTCGAATCATCAAGATAAACCGGGATATATCGCAAGTGAAACTAAATGTTTAATGGTGCTCTTCCATGAACACGATCGAAATTGTCTTAAATCTTTTTAGTATTGCAGGTTTACGGTTAAGTGTGTAAAGATTAATTGCTGATAACGTTACAATTTTGAATATAAGTTTTCGTGTAACCCATCGTAGGATAACCCATACTTTTTAATGGTCTAAATAGTGTTATTTGTTAAAAATAGAAACGAACCAAATAGTAATTATTTTTTTTAACCTCTAATTTAACTAAAGTTTACATAATTCTCATTTTGGAAATATATGTATAATTTTAAAAAGTATGAAATTAACAAACGAAAAAAAATAAGAAAAATTTGTTTCAAAAAAAAAAAAAAATAATAAAAATACATAAATGAAATAAAAACGAATAAACAAATCTTCTTTTTAATACGTTGTATTTGAAGTGTTTAGATTTATTTGCATGAAAGTTAAAACCACAAAATAATGAAATTGTTCATTCTGCCCTCTACGAAATGTTTCCCCGATATACATAGATATGATGCTTTCTGCGTTTACGGTCAGTAAATGAGAAATTACTTATTACCTAATACAAGTAAAAGAATGTGGAACTATAAAAATATCGTAAATTAATAAGCAATACGTTCTAATACTCTTTTAAAAGACAATTATTTTATCTACATTTGGTCGGGAAATCTGATGCAGTTTATCGTTTGAATTTTAAAAGATTGGTATATAAAAAATGATAGGTATGTTAATTAGAGTTAGGGAGTACGAATAAGTAATAAAATTCAGTATTGCGGCGTGCGCGGTGCGTATCATTTTGAATAATGAATACTAAGACTGAATTTCATTTTGTCTATCAATTCAGATTAATCAGAATTAAGATTGGATTTAAAATACAACTTATGTTAGTTAAAAGTTTCCTCTTCTTATTTGTTTTTGTTGAAAATCGAAAAAAAATTACAACATTTTTCTGCACATGTATATAGAAAATATATTTTATATATGATAATGAAATCGAGAGAAAAGAAATAGAAAAACAGAAAGAAAGAGTAACTTTGAAATATTGATATATTAGTTCTGGTAAACTGACTTCTAAGAGTTCATTTTACAAGTCAAACATGGAAATATCTGGAAAAATTGTTTCATTGCATTTGAAATTCAACTGTCGACACTATTGAAGAACTTTGTAAAACAACAATTTTATTACCGCAAACAAATATGAGAAAACTGGCGTTGTTATTATGTTTATTGGTAGAAGTGAAATTTATCTGTAAATATAATCAAAATTTAATTCATTGCATTAAACAATAGTTTTATTATACAAGAAATAAAATAATATAGAATACAGATAAAAACAAAGATTAAAACAATTCTTGCATTTACAATGCTTGAATTTGAAATTTTGCATTAATCCTGTTAAAGGAAAATTGTATCTTTTGAGGATCAAATTATGGCCCGACAATTTGAAATTTCACATATTCCATTAAAGGACAAATTTACAATTTGATTCAACTTCAAAATAAACGAGTCTTTTTTTTCGCGTTACATTTGAAAATTGTAATACAGACTTCAATTTATTTTGAAACTCGATTAGTGTCAAGATAGATTTAGGATTTGTTATTTTCTTAACTGTACCCTATCCGAGAAGTATATTATTCAATCTGACACTTTCTGAAGAGCTTCAACTAGGTACTGATTCAGGCTTCGTAATAGATCCTGCTTTCTGAAATAAGATTACCTGATCAATGTCGACGTTCAACGATCTCTCGCTCTCTTATCAATATCTTATTAAGGTTCTATTCATATTTTTTTGAAGGGAAGATTTAATTCAGTAGTGCAGGCTGTGTGTTTATTTATGTAACTTCACTGCAAAATCGAATTGAAAAACAATCCTTCAACTTTTTTCGAGTTGTTTTTTTAGTTTATTAAATAAACACAAAATAAGGATAAAAGATAGATTTTATTTGAATGATTTGCAGTTACAAAAGAATCACTAACTTTTTAAATTGACCTAGTCGTTGCACTCGATATAGTGATAGGGTTTCGCAAAATCATATTCCAATTCAAATTCAATGTATTTCGAAGTTGTATCCAACGTGTTTTCGAGTCGATTTGCAGATACCATTTACTGATTCGAATTAGAATTGGATATTTTTATCCGGCAAATGGAATATTTCTTCGGTAAAAGAAGTGTCATATATTCTGTGTCAGCGTTGCCATCTATTAAATTTGAAGAAAATATTTTTAATATAAAATTTCCGGAACTTTTATCAAATATTATTTATTTATAAAACCAATGTTCATTATGTTTAATTATTCTATATAATAAAAATGGGTTATTTTTAATTAAAACCACTCGACATTAATTATCCCTGTTGGAAAAAACGTATAGAAACTAATAGATATAGATAAGAAACGTAGACAAAAGCCACAAAGATTCTAATAGAAGTATCAAAAATGATATTTAAATTTGTATATACTGTTTTATACAAATAAAAGAGTAATTTCATTTTAATTGAAACTATTAGATCCTTATAGAAAATAATAAATACATATAAATAAAAGTAGATACAAATAAAAGTACTTTTTATTAATATTTACCAACAGGGTTAGGATTTTTCAATCGAGATCATTAATAATTATGATTAAACGAGCAAATGCGTCTTTAAGCTCAGCATGAGACTAATAATTTTGGTCTGACGTTCTCTTATTCTACATGTTTATCATATGAAGTTTTTGCGATGAGATATAAGCCTGTTTATATTAAAATTGGACACTTAATATATAGTCTACTATAAATTTCACAGTATAAAATCAAATGTCGACTATATATATGTTTATTTTAATATATATGATAACATGAGAGCATAAATATACATTTTCTATCAACGAAATCGTGGAAACTGATATTTTGCCCGTGTCGGTAGTGACGATACGAGAGACGATGAAAATACATATATATATGTATATATCTACATACATATATATATATATATATAACTAGACAGACGATCGAGTAGAAATTCTTGAATTGCACTTCTTTAATGGTTTAGATGGGATGCTAACGTCGTTAGTGTCAATATGTGCGGCTATTTCGCTGTCAAATCCACTATGAACACTCATAACAATCAATTCAACGATTTGGTCGCCGATGTAGGAATTGTGCTTTACGATCGAAAAGCGAGAACGTGCGGCCATTCGAAAGCTCAAATTAGGATTAATTGAGGTGATTTCAGTAAGCTTTGAACGATCTCTGCATCCAGCAGTATTGAATTTACAGTTGAAGCGAACCGGAAAATACGATTCACAGAATTATGACGTCCGAATGCAAAATGAAATAGGAAGCAATGATTTCTTTTGTTGGCCAAGGCAAACTCATTGATTTGTCCGGTATTGAGAAATTCACTTATGTAGACAGATTTAACATTCAATTCAATATGTTATTTCCCGCAGTAATATTCTCTGCCTTTTTTCCCCGTGTGATATTATATATGGTATCATTGTATAATTAACATTATTCTAAAACAAAATTAAATATGCATTTTAAGAATATTAAGAATAATTATTATTAAATTATTTTTAAATTAAATTTAAATTAAATTATTATTAAATTTAAATGTTTTTCCATATTAATTATTTGATATGGAAATATATTTATTTTATATATATATTAAATATATATATTAAAAACAGATATTTTTAAACTTTTGTCAAATCTAAGAGTTTTTTCTAAGAGTTTATTTCTAATTAATTTTATAAATTTAATTATGTTAAATTATTAATTAATTATTGGTGTCTATAAGTGTCCTCAAACCTCAAATTATTTGGTTCGGGCATTTTCATCGACGAATTCCATATTATAATATTCTGAATTTTTGAATATAGAAGATATTGATCTCTTCATACATACATACAAAAAAAAAAAAAAAAAAAAAATATATGATTGCTACGCAACTCAGTTGAGAAATATTCACACACTTCATTATCAGATGAATTACAAATTTACATTTGTGAACTCATTTAAAAGAAGAGTGATTAAATTTTTGCAATTATAACAGTTAATATTCATTTATACCACAGCATGTGATTGCGCACATGTGATTTATTCAGTTTATGTTCCTGCGGAAAAAAAACTTTATTTATAGCAGTATTTACTCGGCACTAATTGAACGAAGCGATATTTGAATTTGTAATTGCCAATTTTTTTTTAAACACTTACCCGCCCTATTTTCCGCCAGTTGGCGGAGCCTAAAGGTTGGGACCCAGCCCTTTAAGGCCCCGACGTCTCTCCCAATTATCCTCAAAGTATGTGCGCTGCATCAGCTAAAAATAGAGTATTCATGTCACTCACTTTTTCATTCAATATTTCTAGATCTTATTATATCAATTAAAAATGAAAAAATGATTAATTTAAGATATAAAGTTTCATTTTCAATCAAAGTAAAACGATATTATACATATTTGCATTTTGAAGACAATTTTTTTTATAAAATATTTGGAATTGTAAAAATAGCCTCTTATTTTAGAGTGCGTACAGTTGAACAATTTTGCATATCGATTTTGAAATGATTAAACGTTAAATGCGAGAGAAAAAGCTGAAATCAAATTTTAACTTAAATTATCGCAATCAATGGAAAAAAGAACTTTCGTCATGAAAACGACCATTTAGACATTTTCACGTAGAAGATAAAAATTTGTTATGCTCATGTAAAACGAATATATTTAGTAAGAATATTTATTTTTGTTTTACCGAAGAATATCTCAAGATTATTAATCTAAATAATGATTTTGAAAGCATTTTTTTCTGTGGCGCAACGTAGTTTAAAAATAATATTTCGTCGTCATTTTAGAGTTTCGACTGAATTGAATCGTTATTTCCTTACACAGCCTCAAAAATATGTGAAAATAGAAAATACATTTAATAATGAAATCTAATAATTTCTCTATCATTGAAGTACTTTTGTCATTTCTTTTTGTTTAAAGCATGTGGTTTTCTTTCTCTTTTTAAAGTATTTAAAACTAAATTCAAGAAACGACGAACAAAAATATTGTTTCGTTATTTTTAGATGAAAACGATATTTCTATAATGAAAATTTCGTGCTATTTGTTTAGTCAAAAATACAGAGCAAAAATGGTTAATTCCGTGTTTATTGAAAAGCGAACAGCAGCAATGTTCCGCAGACAAAAGAGGAAAAGTGCCGAAGATGGGACAGGTAATTGGACACCCGGTGACTATATTAGAACGCGTGAATCTGTTTTCAAACTGTATGCCTCTCGCAGACGAAAAGTAGAGACCATGTGGTGAGAAATCTATAGCAACAAGCTTACCAACATTCGGCCTGGATTTTCAATCCAAAAAAAAATCGAACAAAATTTTCCAATGATGTAATGTTAATTTTTTTATTTTTACATGGATAAACATTTTAAAAAACTTACATAAATTGTGATATTATTTATTTTATAACTATCGAATATTTCAAGTTTTTTCAGATTTCACAACTGAATGAGTTAAACAACTTCTTCCGTTCTTTTGGGATGATTAAGTTTCCATTTTTCCGGTGTATTTATGTTTAAATAAATCGAAACTTTAAATTTGATCTTCTAACTTGTTCCTCTTTCGTGAAAAGTACACGTATGGTATTTTGAAATACCATTATTGAACGACAAAAGAAAGTTTGTTTAAGATAAAATTGTGTATAACAGGGTTCTAGTTATTTTAGTTCAAAATTATGCAAATAAATCAATTAACCATGGTCTTCAACGAACAATCAACTCACACTATTTAGCGAATCCGGAGTGTCGTTTAAGATCAATTTTTTTGTATGATTCACACTAATGTTTATAGAAGCTGTTGGTAAGCTTGTAAGCACATAACGTTCATTTTCCTCCTTTCCAGCTTTAAGATCTCTTTTGGTTTCTTCGTGTTATTAAGAAGTGCCTTGCACCGATTTAGTAACTGGCGGTGCGCCGTCGCAAGTTATCTAACACTTAATTTTAGACAGCAGTCGACTAACGTGCGAGTTCAGCTCGAACAAGATCAAGATTCTCAAATGCGATGAAATTCAACCGATCGGAATTAAATCGGCAAACAAATATTCATTTCAAACATTAACCGAACACTAGCTGTGAATTCATATTAATATCAAAAACACTCAGCACTTGTCTTACGATTCTCGTATGAAACTTGAATTTGAAAACGATTGTTTGAAAAGTGATAATGATGAAAAAAAAGCTGGTAACTCAAAAACTGCACTTTCACTACTTAACTGATTGTGAATATAAAAGCGGTTGAAAAAAAACGAACAGAACGAAATAAAGCTTTGATAGATCATTTCTCAAAACACGTTATCATTTACCATCGTTGCGGGGAAAAAACGTACTGACGTTGGTATTCGAGACGAGCTCATTGTTCATTCGCAAAGAAGGCTGTGTAAGGTTAATGACAGTGAAGATTTAATTTTAGAAATTGGCTAAGGATGACGAGAGCGTTTTTCCACTGGCACTCAGACTGCAGTAATTGATCGCGGAACTGCGAGGATGCGCATCAAATTTAGCTTTGATTCAATGAAAAACAGATCTTCTACTCAACAGAAACCAACAAATTATGTTTTCTTTTTTCTCTCTTATCTTCAGTTGACAATTAGTGCTTTTCTTTTGATTTTGAGATATTCGAAATGATTAGTTAACTCTTAAATCACACGACTATTAGGGACGCACCGCGTTCGTCCGGGCCGGCTGGCCGCTCGTTTCAGAGTGAATGTCTTATTAGTTATTTCTGACGCGCCGCACTTCTTCTTCTTCTTCTTCTTCTTCTTCTCTCTTCGTCGACTTCATTGCCGTCTTCTGTCGGCGATTCGAAAACTTGATTTACTTCATTTTTGAACTCTCTTCGCAGCTTTTTCCACCTTCACATTTTCTTTTAACGACTTTGTGTTCTCTTTTTTTCTCTCTCATCGTCGAGCATTACTTTCCAAACGAAGGACAAGCTTAAAAGCTCATTAAATAGCACCCCTGGTGATCGTTTTCTTACAGCCTATACTTGCAGCTTTTCTAATTTTATTTCATGCATTATTCATGCTTTTGGTAAGTATAGTTTCACACACTTGTCGTGATATTCAGAAGCATATGGGATAATGATACTTCTAAAATCGCTGTTTTGTAACACAACAAAATTGCATACAATCATAATACAAATGATAAAATGTCCTTTTTTCATAATAAAATCGTCAGCGTACTTTGAAGTAGAAGACGGAAGCAGAGAAGAAGGCAATCTGCAAATCTGCTTACTGCATTGTTATTATGTTTATGATTGTGTGAGTTTCAAGTTTCTTTTGAAACTATCGCATTAAATTATAGCTTCTTTTGTTAATCAAACAAATATTTATTGCTGCTGAAAGTTTTCTTGTACATAACAAAAAGTATGATATTGTTATTAATTTTGTACCACAAGAATCTAATAACGAAGAAATAGAAGGCAATAATGTTAAGAAAGTAGTTTGTCGTTTACTCGTATATAAAAAGTTCCTCTATGTCTAGTTTATTATATGTATTTTGAGTGTAGACAGAAAAGCTTTCATGATGAACGTACATTTTATTTTTATACCTATGCTGAATCGAGCTATATTTTCAATAATGAACCTACCGTATTTTTATAATTTTGTTTATTTCAAAAAATTATTATTACAAAATTATTTGGGTGATTAGACTTCTTGGTTTTGAAGAATTAAATTTTATTTAAATAATTCACAGTTTTTAATTATATAAGTAGCAGTTGTTTCAATTGTTTCGTATTTGAAATAGAAAATAATTAATGATAAAATGATTATTTTTCAAGAAATGAAGTTGCTATGCAATCTAAGGATACACTTTTTGCCATTTTATATAAGCAGTTATGTTTTGTGCTTCTAAAGGCAGTTTTTTATCTGAAAAATGTTCTTTAAAAAAATCAAAAGATAAAAAATTCTTTTTTAGATCTGCTATCAACTATGCAAAAACTTGTTAAGTAAAACCTTGTCAAATTTATAAAAAATATGCACAATAGACAAAATATTAATGGCCTTCGAACTATTAATTTATTAGTATGAATTAAAGCTGAATTTTATGGTTTATTTTTTTAGTTTATTATACATTGAAAAGTGTTATTAAAAAGAAAGAAGGAAATAATTCAAATGTTTTCAATTTTTTGTTGAAAATTAGTTTCCAAAAATTTTCAAAATGTAAAGCAACATTGTAATAATAGTGAATTCTATTGCCACAGATTTTATAATGTTTGTTGGCAAATATTTTGAGTCATAAAAAGCAATTTTTTATAAAAGCAGCTTTAATGGATTTCATATAAGCAGTTAAACTTTAGCTTGTTATCCATAAAAATGATTACACGGTATAACACAAGAGATTTTCTTAAAAGTATTCCTGTAGAGTGTAAACTACTATATTCAAAAGCTAAGCAGATCTTGTTTTACCTGTTATGACAAAATTTTGTAAAAGTTTTTTCCAAGGACCTAATTTTAGAACATTCAAATAACACACAATGAGAATCTATTTGTTTCAATATGGAGTTTAAACCGGAAAACATGGCAGTTTCAATATCATCTAACTTTACTCTTTCATGGAACTACTGGGAATTTGATAAAATTTTGCAAGCTTTTTTTTAAACACATAATATTTTTTATTTATGCAGATAAATGTTTTTGTATATAAAAATAAAATAAATAAATTGTATATTAATAAACTTTTCCGTAAAAGATGTTTAGAAATCGAATAATTCGGGAAAGGCGATTAAAATTTTAAAAATATCATATTTTAAAGATATACGAAAATTGTAATTAAAATATCAAATTTGAAATTGTTTCAGAAATGTTTTACTAAAATAATACAATTTTGACATTTTCCTTCTTCGCTCAAATTTTGCAGATTATGAAACATTTGTTCTTATTTGTCTTTCCACGTAAAAAGTCTTAAGGAACTTTGATTAAACTTCTTCCAAGCATTTGTTTCCTTTATATAAATTTAAATTCCCAAAACATAACTGATTAAAAAAGTGACATCACAATTTGAATTACAAAAAAAGAGGTAGAGACGTAGAAAGACAAAAAGATAGAAAAAAATGTTTTCAAATCCAACAAAAGCGATCAGTTTTTCTTCTGTTAGAATAAAAGTTGAACTAGTTTTTGTTCCCCTTCAAATTATGTGTATTAACAAAAGTTAAATATGTTTTCGGTATCGAAAGATCGAAAATTTGAATGACCTATTTTATAATATCTGACCTTTTGCATAACAATGACTATAATAAAAGTTGGTTGGGTGTGCGCGAGACGCGCTTCTTTTTAGTAGAAACCCGCTGCTGAAAGTCCCCGCTTTCATTCAAGGAATGTCGTTCTCAAGACTACGTCCTTGAGCTTCACACACAGCAAAAAGTTTTTCTTGATGTTTTGCAAATCTCGTTTAGAAATTCCAACGCCTCATCTAGTTTCTATCGGTGAAAAGCAAAAGAAAGAATGAAAGAGTAAGAGAGAGAAAGATAAAAAGAAGGAGACATTGCAACGGAATAAATTAGGACGACAAGAACGATTCTCCTATAAATCGACAACTCATTCTTATGCGATCGATGTCGCGATCGAATCATTCTGCTAACCGCATCTTCATGCGCGTATAAATTACTTATCAAATGCGTCATTCTATGTTATTTGACAAGTGACACTTTACGGCCAAATAAAAATATCATCACTTTTACAATTTTTCATCGCCAATCACAAAAATCAAATACATTTCAATGATTTCATTCTCTTCGGTGATTTACATCTTTTACGTACATCGCAATTTTTAATACTTTTGTTATTCCGAAATAACGTATGCAATTTTTGTATGAAAAGAAACATTAAGATTGTTTTCTGATGATTTGAATATCTGCATACGAAATTATTGTTATTTTAATTTTATAAACGATGAAGTAAAATCATGAAATGAAAATAATAAATATTTAATAGAGTTAGTGATAGGTAGAATTGCGTTATAATTTTTGTATATATTCGAATACTAAAATAAAATATCTTAGGGCTGTTACTAAACAACGTTACAGCCCTGTAAGCTATTTTCATGACAGTCCAAGACTTATTTATAGCAACTGTAAGTATACACGGAAGACTCGTTTTATTCGTATGAGATCGGCTCATCTCCAATAGTTTCATATCAGTAGTACAACTCGTGCTATAGTTTTTCACCTGTTCATGACAATAATTTACAAGTTTTAAAGTTGTAAAATCATCATTATAGAAATATAATTTTGTTTTGACGGCTGAATATTATATTATTTATATCTTGTTTAAAATTTAACATAGTTGTCACGAAATGTATAATTATTCATTTAAAATTATTTCGCTTTTCATAATTTTAAAAGATTTCATTTATCTTTTCACTTATAATTATAATTAAAAT
>JABFPJ010000332.1:0-46121 GCA_022817425.1 Gryon sp. ZL-2020 | reverse complement strand
TATATATATATGTTTGATTCAATTGAAAAAATCATAATTCATCAACAAAACGATTTATCATTACAATTAATAATAATAAATATTATTCCTATTTTGTGTACATACAATTTTAAAGAAAAGAAGAAAAAGGATCAACACTTCCAACAAGTACCTCAAGCGAAAGCTTCGCAGTCGCTGTTGCAATGCAATACTCGCAAATTGAACGACATTATGAAACTCGACATGATAGTAGACAAAAGTAAAGAAGAAATAATAAGCATTTGGACGGAATATCACAAGAAGAAAGATTGCATTGCAGCGACAATGTCTGCGGAGCAATACAAAAAATTGGCCCAACGTGGTGAGCAGTACGGGACATTCTTGTTGCCACTTCCTCGTGACAATGGCTACGAGTTTATTGTGACACAATTCCATGGCCCGGAAGTTCACATGACGCCTTTATTATGGTACCAGACTCACAAAGAAAATGCACCGGAGTGTCTTACATTATATCATTTTACCGAACTTATGGAAGACAAGGACTTGGTTTTGATGAGAGGAGAGTTTGACTCGAATTCAATCAATGTTCAAGAAGCTCAATGTTTGGCGAATGAATTGCAGCTGTATTACTCTTTGGACGACACAAAACGGTTGAATTTGTTGGATACTTTTACCAATCGTCCGGATGAGTTTAAACATATGGATCTCGTAGCTCAGATGGAATACATATCTCTGATGACTAAAGATGAGCAAAAAGACAAAGAGAAAAAATAAAACAAATGTATTCCAAGTTTTGAATTTAATCTAAGTGTAATTATTTTGAAGTTATCATTTTAATTTGTACAAATTTAATGTAATGTCGTCGAAGTTAAATAAAGTGTTTGTTGTTTAAACATTTGCTTTATATTTCATTTTTATTTTCAAAATTTTGAATTACATAAATACATATTCAGTGCTGATAAATAAATTAAATGAGTAATCAATGAATAGTTTACGCTTTTCTGATTATTTTTATATAGAATATTATTGCGGTATAGAATATTAATAGTACTTAATTTTAATTAATCAAAATTTACATATATTATTTTAATTAAAAAGTTTACTGAAAATTAATTATTTACTTGATTATATATAAAATACAATTTATTTCAGTGAACAATTTTTTCAGTGGAAAACAAATGCACAGATTTTTTTCAAGCAAACGTTTCGTACGTAGATATATTACGACACCGATATTTTACGTTAATGCTGGTAAGTTTTATATTAAAAATATTATAAATTAATGTATGTTATTTAATATAATTATTATGATGCAACTTTATAATAATGCAATTTTTATTTTGATTTACTTTGCAGTCCCTCATATAGGACATTTATACACTGCATTATTAGCAGACTCTATTGCTAGGTATCAATCAATGCAAAAAGATACCCAGGTATTACTAACAACAGGAACAGACGAACATGGAAATAAAGTTGAAGAAGCTGCAAAAGCTCAAAAACTTGATATCAATAGTTACTGTAAAAACATTTCACAAAAATTTCGAGAAATGTGTGATCAATTTGAAGTCGGATATACTGATTTTGTTAGAACAACTGAACCACGACATGTTAATGCTGTGCATAATTTCTGGGTATGCTGCATTTGAATCATTTGTTAAATAATTTATATACAATTAAATTTTAAACCAATATTATTCCATTTTTCTGCAGAAAGTCTTACAAGATAAAAATTATATTTACTTAGGAAAATATTCTGGTTGGTACTGTACGTCTGATGAATCATTTTTATCAGAAACAGAAATAAAAGAACAAGTGAATAAGTTTGGAGAAAAAAAGTTGGTTTCAATTGAATCTGGTCAACCAGTTGAATGGTCAGAAGAAAGTAATTACAAGTTCAAATTAAGCGCCTTTCAAGATAATTTGAAGTACTGGTTAAAGAATGGTAAATTACTTTCAACATTTTCGAACTTATTTTATTATATAATACTTATGTTTAATGAATCATTTTTCAAATTCAATTATTTTATTTTTTAGAGAATTCAGTACAACCATCAGTATATCATAAAATACTTTCTCATTGGGTTAACGATGAAAGAACATTCGAAGACTTGAGTATTTCCAGACCCAAATCCAGAGTTCCGTGGGGAATTTCCGTACCTGATGATGATTCGCAAAATATATACGTCTGGTTTGACGCGTTAATTAATTATTTAACTTCCATCGGTTATCCAGATGAAAGTTTCCGCAAATATTGGCCTGCAACCGTTCAAGTAAAAAATATAAAAAATGTTGTAAATATAAAATAACATTATAAATAATTGAATAATTAAAACTTGTTGTTTGTTTTCAGGTGGTCGGTAAAGATATACTGAAATTTCATGGCATTTTTTGGCCGGCATTTCTTATGGCAGCTGATTTAGAACCTCCAAGAACATTACTTGTACATTCTCACTGGACAATTGAAAATGAAAAAATGTCAAAATCAAGAGGAAATGTGAGATCACCGTTCAGTGAGGCTGATATGTTTACTGATGAAGGATTGAGATACTATCTTTTACGTGATTCAGTACCACATACTGACGCAAGTGAGGATCCTATTTTATATTTATTATACATCCTATCTTATCTTATTATCGTATCTTTAAATATTAATAATTAAACTTTTACAATTAAAAACTCAACAATTTAACAAGAAATTAAATAAAGAATTAAAGCATAAATTAATTAACATTTTTTCTTTGTTTACTAGATTATTCACGAGAAAGAGTACGTCATATTTTAAACAATGATTTAGCAGACAATTTGGGGAATATGGTAAACAGATGTGCATCAAAAGCACTGAATCCAACGGCAGAATTTCCTGATCCATTGGTGTATGGAATATCATTAAATTCTGAATCTGCGAAAGAATTAAGAGACCGATTAGAATCATTGGGCGATAAAGCAGCAACTTTTTATGAACAATTTTACACTCATCACGTGATTGACGAAGTTATGGCAACTGTACAGTGTGCAAATCAAATGATCAATCATCATAAGCCATGGGAGTTGCGAAAAAATACTTCAGATGATGCAGTGCGAAACGAATTATTAGGTGTTATTTCTTTGGCTTTAGAATGCGCGAGAATCAGTGCTCTTGTCTTGTATCCGATTATACCGACGTTAAGCACGAATTTGTTAAATTTCCTTCGAGTTCCTGCGGAAAATCGTAATTGGGAGAATGTAAAACCGCTGTATATAAGTTCATCTTCATCAGATGAATCAACATTACTTGACAAAAATGAATTGATTTTGTTTAAGAAAATACATCTAAAGCAGTGAATAATGTTTTGTTATTGTTTTTAGATTTTTTTTACTTTTGATAAAAATATATAAATACATTTATGATTAATAAATTATACAATTTAGAAGTAATTGTTAATTTAATTGTAATTACCTACCTATTGATTTAAATCTTAAGTTTGCATTTTGCTTACCATTTTTAAATTCAATTGAATTAAATTAAATTTGATATTTAATTAAATCTAGAAATGATGAGAAGCTTCTATTCACATTTCATTGCATAATACGAATAACTATTTAAATTTTATTTTTAAAATATCAGTTTTAAGTTACATTTTACAATACTCATTTATGATATTATTTTACTTTTCATTAACTCGAATTTCGCGCTCTTTATAACAGAGTGTAACCTTTAGCTCAAAAACAATCAATGCTCCAATCGAAAATCGATCAGGAAACTTATTCTCAGTTACAGAGGAATAAATCTCCATAACATCAGTGATTTTTGACAAGTTTTTTAACAGTGTCAAATTGGACTTCAAGTTGATTGTACGACTGAGTTCTAGAGTTAGTTGATCGAGAACACGTGGTAGGTAAGTGGTTTAAATTCTTACGTTCAAACAAAATTATTATTTTCAAATTTCATTTGTGCGTTCAACAAATGAATTAAAAAATATTAAAAATTAATACATTAAACATATTATAATGTGTTTTAATTTAATTTAAACTTGTATATACAAATTATAATTACATAAAAAATTATATATGTGACACAATTTATATAAAATGTAATGATTAATGAAACATTAAAAAAGTAATCAGTAATTGAAATAACATTTATATTATAAATACTATATGAAATAAAAGGAAATATATTATTTATTAATTCGTGGGAGGTCTATCTAAATCTTTGACCTCTCCTGATGTTCCCATATTACGACACATGTTTTGTCAGTCGATTGCTCATGTTTTTCAGCAACCAATAGATAATAAGTTTCGATACATAAAATAAGATAATTATTTTCCAATAAGAGAAATATTAACTTTTTTCCATAATTATTTTAATGTCTTCTATTTACATTATATAATATTTTTTAGTGTCAAAAATGGTGATTCAAAGGTTTTACAAAAAAATCAAGTCCAGTTCCAATAAGCTGAATTCTTTGAAACAGATATCGCAGCTCGTTACTGGTTTAGAGATAGAATTATGTTACAACATCGAAAGTTCTTCGAAATTAACGGAAGAAGAGAAGAGCCGTTTGCAATGGATTATAAGTTCACCTTTTGAAAAGGATCAGTTATATGATAAAACAACATTTAGTCAAGATTCTGATTTAGTTATTGAAATTGGTCCAAGGTATACGAATGAATGCATTTTTGTTTAGTATTAGAATTAATCAAATATTTTGCAACCAGTTCTGCTGTTACAATAAACAAATTGACAACAGTCATTATAAGATAATTATAAAATAAAGCACAGTAATCGATTTTCATATTCAATACAATTAACATTTTTTTCTTCTCAAAAATTATTTTTTAAATCATTGTTTTATCTTATTTGTCATATTACAATTTTTAAGTTAAATGAAATATGACTAATGAACACAACTAGTTTTATATCATACTATTTTAAAACATTAAAAATACTTGAATAATTTTTTTATTTATTATTAATTAATATAATTATTTTCAGACTTAATTTTTCAACTGCATTTTCAAGTAACGCAGTTTCAATATGTCATTCCATTGGATTAAAGAAAGTTTCTAGAATCGAAGTGTCGAATAGATATCTGATACAATCTGAATCTAAGCTTAATCTTGAAACTGAGAAAAAGGTAAATATTGTTAAAAACAATATCTACTATGACTATATATTGGACCTTTTATCATAAAACAACATATTTCAGATTGAAAATGCTTTACACGACAGAATGACGGAATGTCGCTACTTGAAACCAATCGAAACTTTTGATCATGGTTTTCATCCAGCGGATTGGTTTGAAGTGGATATTTTGAAAAACGGCAGAAAAGCACTTGAAGATGTTAATCAACAATTAGGACTCGCTTTTGATGATTGGGATCTTGATTTTTATACGAAGATGTTTCAAGATAAGTTGAAGAGAAATCCAACAAGTGTTGAGTGCTTTGATTTGGCGCAATCCAACAGTGAACATAGTCGTCATTGGTTTTTCAAAGGAAAAATGGTGATTAATGGTGAAGAGCAGAAACAATCCCTGATTGATATGATCATTGACACTCAATCTTCATCAAATCAAAATAACGTGATTAAATTTAGCGATAACAGCAGCGCTATTATGGGATATGATGTGAAGACATTGAGACCAAAAAGCACCGACAAACCAAGCGATTTTATTTTAGATCAAATGAAACAGCACTTAATTTTTACTGCGGAAACTCATAATTTTCCAACAGGTGTTGCTCCATTTAGGTATAAATCCAGTTAAATAAACTTCTAAAAAATGATAATTAATTTTTAAAAAGGTAGACAAGAAAACAAGAAATACATTTTAATAAGAATGACTGAAAATGCTTTTTTAGTGGTGCAACCACTGGAACAGGTGGTAGGATTAGAGATATCCAAGGAATTGGCCGTGGAGGTTCATACATTGCTGGTACAGCTGGTTATTCTGTGGGATGTTTGAATATACCAGGTTAATAGCTAAACTTAAATAAAAATATTATTCATAATATATCTAAAAATAAGAAATTTACATTACTATATGACTTTTGAAGTTAACTTTCTTTCGCTTCATTTAAATTTCTTGCTTATTTTACTCTCAGGATATGACTTGCCGTGGGAAGATGATAAAATGGAATATCCGAATAATATGGCCTCTCCATTGGACATAATAATTGAAGCGAGCAATGGTGCTTCCGATTACGGCAATAAATTCGGCGAACCTGTAATATCAGGATTTGCAAGGTCGTTTGGCATGTTAAATGTTGCTGGTTCTAGAAGAGAATGGATTAAACCAATTATGTTTAGTGGTGGTCTTGGTACAGTAGAAGCTGGTATGACAGAAAAGTTAGAACCAAAGAAGGGTAATAAACCATTTATTTAACATCCATTTTATTATTTCAAAAAAATTTTACAGTTAGTACATTTTATATTCCACTTAATTTAATAATTCAGGTATGAAGGTTGTGAAAGTTGGTGGTCCAGTGTACAGAATTGGAGTTGGTGGAGGATCTGCAAGTTCTGTAGAAGTGAGCAAAAATACTTGCATTGAAATTTAATAAATTGCTAATAATGCTCTTAAAAGTTATAATTAAATGCAATTTGTTTAGGTTCAAGGAGATAATAACGCAGAGCTGGATTTCGGTGCAGTGCAAAGAGGAGATGCAGAGATGGAACAAAAGTTAAATAGATTGGTACGGGCTTGTGTAGAACGGGGATCTGAAAATCCCATTTTGAGTATTCATGATCAAGGCGCAGGTGGAAATGGTAAAAGAATTTTCTTTAACAAAATCTTCTTTCTGTATTAAATAATATTTCATTTCGTGTAAATAAAGTACGGTTATTCTTGTAGGCAACGTTCTAAAAGAATTGGTCGAACCAGCTGGAGCTGTAATATTTACAAAAAAGTTCGAGCTCGGAGATCCCAGCATTAGCACTTTGGAATTGTGGGGTGCAGAATACCAAGAAAACGATGCCATACTTTGTGAGGAGAAATCTGTTAATTTGTTGAACAAAATTGCTCAACGTGAAAGATGTCCAATCAACTTTGTCGGTACTGTGACTGGAAATGGAAAGATAATTTTGTCAGAAGACGAAAAGTGTGATGAATCAAAATACTTGAATGGCACGAATGCATCTGATATTCGACATCCAGTTGATTTGGAACTGGAACTTGTTTTGGGCAAAATGCCTACGAAGGTAAATTACACATAAAATTAATTATGTATAAATTAATTCAAAGAGGTGAATTATGAGAATAAATTATTTACAGACCTTCGAATTGACAAAAGAACCAATTAAATTGTCAAAAATGATTTTGCCGAATAATTTAACAGTAGCAGCTGCCCTGGAAAGGGTTTTGCGATTACCGTCTGTAGCCAGCAAGCGATATTTGACAAACAAAGTGGATCGCTGTGTTACGGGATTAATAGCTCAACAGCAATGTGTGGGACCCATTCATACACCTTTAGCTGATGTTGCTGTTACTGCCATTTCACACTTTGGAACTGTTAGTTTATATAAATAATGATTAATGATTTATTCACATTATAATCATGTTTTACGATTAAATTAAATAAAAAAAATTTCCCTAGGTCGGAATAGCAACATCGATTGGAGAACAACCAATTAAAGGATTACTGAATCCTGCGGCAGGTGCAAGAATGACTGTCGTTGAGTGTCTCAGTAATCTTGTCTTTGCAAAAATTTCTGATTTAAAGGTAAAATTAGGAAATATTCATTTTTAATAAGTACAATAGTTTAATTTTACTTTTTAATGGAAAAACAATTTGAATAATAAATACGTATTTTTTGAACTGCAGGATGTAAAATGCAGTGGCAACTGGATGTGGGCAGCAAAATTACCCGGAGAAGGTGCGGCACTGTACGAGGCTTGTGTCGCAATGTGTGACGTTATGAAACAATTCGGAATTGCTATTGATGGAGGCAAAGATTCTTTAAGTATGGCTGCGAGAATCGGAAAGGATGTGGTTAAATCTCCTGGAACGTTAGTTGTTTCTGCTTATGCGCCTTGTCCCGATATAACAAAGGTGAAATAATTTAAATATTTGCTGAAGAATATCTGTTAAAAAATATACATTAATACAAAAGTGATTAAAATGTTCAAATATATTCATTTCAGGTGGTAACTCCAGACTTGAAATGTCCGTCACTGCGCAAAAATGGATATCTTTTGTATGTTGATTTATCTAATGGTAAGAGTCGAATTGGAGGAACAAGTCTGGCTCAGGTTTACAAGCAACTTGGAGATGAAACTCCAGATGTTGAAAAGGTGACTGATATTATAAATGCCTTTAATGTCACTCAAAAACTAATCCAAGGTAATATATAATTAATATTTTGTTAATACAAAATAAATGAAACTAAATCATTTTTGTATAATATTTTCATTATCCTTTTGCAGAGGGAAAAATTGTATCTGGACATGACATCAGTGACGGTGGTTTAATAACATGTTTACTTGAAATGTGTTTTGCTGGAATTTCTGGAATGAATGTGAATATTACACATAAAACTGATTCACCAATTAATATATTATTCGCCGAAGAAGCTGGATGGATATTGGAAGTAGCTGAAGAAAACTTGGACAATGTTTTAACAACGTTCAGCACGAAAAATGTTCCTGTTTATAATATCGGATCTTCAACTGGTTTTGGAATGAACTCCAAGGTACAATAGAATAGCCAAAAGTCGTATGAAGTAAAACAATTACGTAGATTTTTTTTTCTATTATAAAGTAGTACAAAGAAGTAGTTCAATCTATCGTGGTAATATTTTTTGTTATTTTTATTTAAAAACTAAATAATTAAAAAGTTGACATTTGTCATTATAGATCATTGTTTCTATAAACGGAAAAGTACATGTGGATTCTACTGTACTTCAATTAATGAAGTCTTGGGAAGAGACGAGTTATCAGCTAGAGAAACGTCAGACAAACATTGATTGTGCCTTAGAAGAATTTGAAAGTCTGAAAGAAAGGTCTGCTCCTTCATTCAAACTGACTTTTGATCCTGATACTAGACTTTCTATACCAAAATCTATTTCAGGTATTAATGGTTTTCTAATTAGACATTATTTATCATACTGTTCTACGTTCTTGTTTTTGAATTAATAATTAATTTTGATTTCAGATGAAATTAAGGTGGCAGTGATTCGCGAAGAAGGTATAAATGGTGATCGAGAGATGGCAGCTTCTCTAATGCGGGCTGGATTTGCTGTTTGGGATGTAACAGTGCAGGACTTAATGAACGGAGAAATTACATTGGACGTATTTCGTGGAATTGTTTTCCCCGGCGGTTTTAGTTATGCCGGTTTGTTTAATGATTTTATTATTCTGAATAACGTAACTTAAAAAATGTTCTATTTTTATATACTTGCTGATAAGATAGATAAGACAGCACGTGGATTCAAATTGATGTTAATTTATTTTGAATTTATTCATAGATAGTACCATTAATCAATTGATTATATTATTCGATAAGAATGTTTGTTTTGACTTTCCATTATCACTAATAATTTTGTTTAACTTGTCCCTTAATTTATCCTTTAATATTAAGTACAATATAAAATCAAACTCCTCTTTATTATTAAATATTTAGATGTATTTGGATCAGCAAAAGGCTGGGCTGCAAGTCTTTTATTCCATCCAGCTTTGCAGCAGCAACTACGTGCCTTTATCGAAAGAAAAGATACTTTCAGTTTGGGAGTTTGTAATGGTTGTCAATTGTTGAGCTTATTAGGATGGATTGGAAACAATTCTACTGGTAATATATTTTTTATTGAATGTACGTAAATCTTTATAAACGAAGCGAAAAAAGTTTTCATTCAAAATATTGGCATCAACAGATAATCCAGATGTGATACTCGATCATAATAAATCTGAGAGATTTGAATGTCGATGGAGTACAGTGAAGATTGAAAAAACCAATTCAATTATGCTTCGTGGAATGGAAGGAAGTGTATTTGGAATTTGGATTGCCCATGGAGAAGGCAGATTTACTTTCAGAAATACTGCTGTTTTAGATTCACTAAAACAACAAAATTGTTTGGCAATGAAGTACACTGACGATGATGGTATACCAACTGAAAAATATCCTTATAATCCTAACGGAAGTATAGGTAAATGAAAGGAAATGAAGATATATTTGTCCTAAAATATAGTAATTTGATGTAAAGTAGAATATAATGTAATATTGTATTATTTCAGAGGGAATTGCAGCAATTTGTTCAAAAGATGGTCGCCATTTAGCGATGATGCCACATCCTGAAAGATGTACGGAAAATTGGCAATTCCCCTGGGTACCAGCTGATTGGAAATACAAAACTTCTCCTTGGCATCGACTGTTCGAAAATGCATATGACTGGTGTGTTTCCGAACATTAAACAACTAATATAAAATGCTGAAAAACGAAAAAAACTTTCTTTCTATGTTAGATATATATTTTTGTATATACTTAATACCAATTTTAATAAATAAAACTTCTTTGATAAGCAATAAATTACTTATATCTACATGTAATGTATTATATAATAATTAAGAACCGAATAAGTCTTAATTACACCAAAAGTCATAAAATTTAGAAAGTTTTCAATGAAACGATTGAAGAGAAAATAAGTTCACATTACGTCATCGTATACTATTAATGTTTCTTTGTACATTTTTTTCTATGAACGCAAATATAAAAGTACGATACTAATTGGAAAATCTCACAGTTTTTACACAAATTTCAAGGTTTCATTTGTCATTCGCGCGTAGAAATTGTTTTTACATACATCAAAATGATTACACGGCAGAAACCGAAATAGAAATTTGTGGAAACAAAATCGTTATCTTTTATGGGAATTTTCATCGATTATTTTTAGTTTTCAAACATTCTCTTGACGAAGTGGACGCGACTTATTTTTGCTCCGCGGGATTCCGTTAAAGGACTCGCCGCTATCGGTTTTTATCTTATCATTATTTATTTTCGGAGGATGATCACTTCAAAATACTTGATTTACTAAACCATAACTTAATAATCTATTTTTTGTATATAAATATATATCAGTCCTGCAAGAAAAACCAATTCATTCATACAATAAACTCAAACCCACCAACATCGTATTAATCACTGTAAAGTTCAAAACTCAAAATATTATATTTTTGAGTCCTTCGCTGGAATAAAATTCGAATTTATTTCACTCTATAAAGGTACGTATTTACTTAATATAATACTTTTTATTATTTTGCCTTCAATTGTAGTATTTTTGTATAAATAATTATTTATTATTTTCTATTTATTTGCAGCCATCAAAATAAAAATGGACCTCGCACCAGAAGTTTTAAACGACGATGTTATGCAGAAAATGTGGTTCATCTTTGTCCAAACTTGCTATTGCATTCTTTTAATCATCGTATCGTTTCTTCTGTTACTCTTAATCTACACCATCACGGAAAAATGTATTCTTCTGATAATTGGGCTTGGGAAGTTTTGCAGAAAGGAAGAAGACGTAGAAAACAACTCCATAGAGCATCGAGAAATGTCCAGCGGTGTTTGTCATAGGATTAAATTGTTTATGCAGCGATTTCGATCGCAGGAGCAAGTGGCAGAAACTACAGTTTAAAAGTGCTGTTTAAATGTTAAATTATAATAACTTAAATGTGCGTATTTAATTGTTAACACAAATTATTGACTGATTTAGTGATTTAAATTTATTTGTGTAATTGTGTAAATATTTAATATCTAAGATATAAAATAAATAATGTTTATTTTTGTATATATGTATATTATTTAAAAATTTCATATTAAAAATAATTAAAGTGTCATTTGTACATAAATTTTTTATTTTACTGACTTTGTAATTTTAAATAGTTTACTTTAATTAATTAAAAAAAAACTATATTAAATTTTAATTAATTAAAAATTTAATTTCAATTTTCATATAAGCATTGTACGAAATTCAATTCCAATTGATTTCGATATATCGAACGATATCGAACGTCAATCGTCGTATATTCTCGCATTTCAATGTTCTCGAAACGTGCACGAAACGAAATTGTTGTTTAGTTTCTTACGTCAATGCCATGTGTTTTCATCATATTCGGCAACTTGCGCGATAGAAAAGTCAAAGCGTAAAAACAAAATTAAGCTGAAATTGTGACATAATAAATGAACGAAAAATGTGGAGATTCGTTAGTCGAAGTATTCGAAATACATTCAGACGACACAGAAACACTTTATATAACAGTCGATTATCACGAAATAAATACGCTATGAAAAATGTTAAAAGTCGAGCAGAGACGCGCAAATTTTTAACACCAAATGTTGTGAGTTTTGACAAAAGTGGTTTTGGATCAACGAAAGATAACAAAACTCGCGGAGAGGATGATTCCAATTGGGAGAGTAGACATATTTGGCAAGGAGCTGTTCGCTGGGTTGGTTTAAGTTTATTTTTTACAACTTTAAGAAACTGAATAAACTTATTATTCATTGCGTTCTTGTTTTCATTCTTTTTTATGTTATCAGAAACGTCTTAAATCACATTGTTTAAATTAATTATTGTTTTCATTTGATAAAACAAAAATTTATGTCAATGGCACAAATACGTTACGTAAATTTGGTTAATTTAAATTCTTAAAATTGTTAGTATTTGAGCAGTAGAGTTGATAATATTTTAATTTATTGTAAACATAAATATGTTTTATCTTTTAGTCAGGCGCAATCGCAATTGGTTGGATAGTTAGTCAATCCTTATTCGTTAGAAAGACTCTTGATGAGTTTTGGAGCAAATCAACAGCGCAAATTCCAGTGGATTATAGTTTGTCAAATTTGATAAATGAATTTAAAAAAATAGAGCCTAGAAAAATGTTAAGTCTCACACAAATAGCACAATTCAATGAACAAGGACGCCAAGAAGAAAATATTCCTATTGTTTTTGGATCTATTAATTATGAAGAATTTGATATGCTTTTGCATAGACAACAGTCATTCTAATTTGTATTGTAGACATACGACACACATATTTATCTTATAATACATTGTATTATAAAATAACTGTTTTTACATTATAAGTTTAAATAAGTATTAATCTGTTAATTATAACAAATAAATGATTTTGTTTTGTACATAAGTTAATATTCATTTTGTCATTGAAAAATATATATTTTTTTAATATATATTTTGGAATATCATCGTAAAATATAAAGACAACCCCCAATTGATTATTAATTTTAATCTTTTATTCATATCATAATAGAAACGGAAAGAAAAAGTGAAACACAGGAATGTGCGAATATGTGTTAACAATCACAATTGGATTATATAGAAAGACTTTAAAATGCAACTTTTTACAATTAAAATCCTTTATCATGGATGATCGGATAGAATAATATTTATTAATGATAAATTTTATCACAAAACTTAAACAAAGGCAATAAATATGTTATAAAAGTTGGTTGTACGATTATACAATGCATTATTAAATACAAAAAGTGTTTACGTTTTCTGCTTTGTTAACGATATTTGTACTTTCATATTAAAAATAAACTTTATTTTATATCGAACAAGTTGGTGTTTTTAAATTCTTTCCAATCACAGTTTTAAGTAAAAATAAGTAGGGGAAATTAGATATTTTGTTTAGAAATACCTAGAAAATGTAATTTATACATTTAAATATAACAAAGTCTAGACTCGATTCTTTGTCTTCAAAAATAAACGAAATTTGTATCATCAAAAATAAATCTCTTATATAAAAGCGTATTTTTAAATTCATTATACTGTTTTCAAAACATTTTTCAACTTTGACATTTTTCAACATAATCTCTTTAAATCAAATATACATTTGTGAATTGAAAGAAACATGAAAAATATATATTTAATTTCCCCTACAATATACAAAGTTATTTACACGATATTAGTATTTAAAAAAATAGTATCGTGTGGTATCAAAATCTACCAATGTGCATTTCGTTTGTGCGTAGTTTGTTTAAGAAATTCGCCATGATTGGCGTACAATTTGATATTTCTATCAACGTCCATCCACCGTACACTTTTTGCATCATCGCCAGCCATAAGTTTCAATTCCCCGACAGTGCTTGCATCTTCATCGTGAAAGTTTGTCGCAACCGTCTCAATCCAAGCGTTATCGGTGTTTCTTGGATCGTCCACGTATCCCTTATAAATTTCCTCGCCATTTTCAAAAAACTTTTCCAACTGTTTTTCCATTTCTTCCCTCTCAGCCTCATCCTTCGTCAACAAGTTCATGGCTTCTTCCATAAATTCGCGTTTCAAGGTCGAGGTAACAGTTTCCCCGACATCAACCATTCCACCAGGTATGGCCCATTCAAGCGAATCGCGTCTCTGTATAGCTACAAATTGCAGTATCGGCTTCTCGGTATTACGATTTATTTCCAGTGCACCGGTTCCATTGCGTTTCCATCGAGTTATTATTGGATCAGCTGCGTGATTTGGTCCCCAACGTCCGAGCAAACCTCGACCTTTAATTCCAGTACGACCAATTGGATTCAATGGTGTTTTGTCGTCGCTTATTTTGTAGTCACCCAAGTAACTGCGTCTATCTATTTTACCTAAAAACAATACTTTATATTAATATTTTATATTATTACTTTTTAACATAATTAATTTACCTTTTTCTTTTTTACTTCACAAAATTATAAATCGCTAATTTTTTGTATAACATTTACAAAATCATTTTTATCTGCAAAAATGTAAAAATTATTGAATTTATGATACGATATATAAATGTTACCTATAATGTAATGTCTCATAAATTATTTATAACATTATTGTCATGTTAAAACAATTTGAAAATAGCTTGTTGTTGTTTGTCTTTAAGTATGCAAACTTGTCATCTAAAGTCACTCATCATTTTCCCTTTAACTTTTGATTCCATCGTTTTTCATATAAGAAAAATACATTTTTACATATGCAAAAACTGGTATTTCATGTAAATTATCAACGCGCGATGCATCAAAAATAGATTACATAACTAATGCGTGTGTGAGAGCCTACATGCAGCAGTTTACTCGTTAGACGTGAAAAAGCGAGATACAAAATATTTCAGCTACACGGCATTAGTATTACGTCATTATTTTTCGTTACATTGAGCTCCATTGATGTATGACTATGTGAAAAAAAATGATACTCATAATTAATATTTGCACAAATAACTAAAAATAGTTGCTTCAACTTAATACTTTTTTCTCTCACTTTTCCCACTACTTTTTCTTCAATATAATTTACCAAACATTAATTAACTTTCTATTCTTCTCTGAAATTTATTTCACTTTACTTTCAGTTCTGAAACTAAAATTTAAACAAAAATACGAACAAACAAATGTCAAAATCTGCCTTAATTACCATCAATTTGATTCCACGTAGGATTGAATGCGGGATCGCTGATTTCGGGATCGGCCCAAGGTTTTCCATGGATCGCAGACGAAGTGTATTCATTGGGCTGATAATCCGTGAATTCAACGGCCCAAGGAACGTGTTCATCGCTAACTTGAACTCGTTCAACTTGCGAGGATGGATAAAGTCCGTCACGACACTTGCGATGCATCATTTTAGCAACGTTCGACACGGTTGCCGCGCGGCGCATCCGTTTGCAAAAGTCAAACAAACAAAACACACAACACAAGTACGCGTAACGCGCGCGCGCACTCACACGCCGTCGCTAACAATGCAACGCACAAAAAAAAGAGGCGCCCGTTAATCACATTAATCAGAGCGTGCGATGTTTTGCACGTGATTGACAAGGAAAAAGAAAACAAAGCTGTACTATTAATGAATGTTATTTATTTTGGCGTATTCGGAAAGTAATGAATGATATGATATGTTGTTAATAAAGGACGCACTTATGCGACTTGTATTGTCTGTACTTTATTTAATACAAAATATTATTGGTTTGCGAACACGCCAATTGTCACGACCTTGGCAGACCACGTGGTCACGCATTCATGTTCAATACGCCGAATCATACTATTGGCTGAAGAGGAATTCAAATTGAGCCAATAGAATAAAGCCCGCCATAAGGCTGAATGTTTTCGGCGACAGTTTGAAATCTTTCAACGATCACAAGTTTTTCGTAGCTTCTTTTTAGTTATAATAACAGAATAAAATATTTAGATCATTTGAAATACTTTTATGAACGTACCTTTAGATTAGTTTTATAGCCAAACCATTTTATTGTCATTAATGTTTTGAATAAATGTACAACAATGCATACAGTTGTTTTTGACTTAAACGACTGAGAGGTTAGAAATTCAAATTGCCGATCCGTTGTGTTTACATATTTTATATATTGAAATTCATTTTAAAAGTGGACGACGAGAAAGAGAAAGGATAATTTTATGATGAATAATGATTTATAGCAATTTACAAGTGAAGGAATATGATGAAGTTTGAAATTGCTAACCTTGTCAATCAGTGCAGCTATTCTTAGTTGTGCCAATGGTACCAGAGTGTTTATTTTAGAAGTGACGATTGATTGGAAATGCAAAATTGTCTAATTTAATTAATTAGTCAAGTCGGATGACGGATTATTATGGATCGTATGTACAGTGATACTAAAAAATGGATTGCATCCATTCAGGCATTGAAATTGGCGGGATTGGATGAAGATATAAAAGTAAGTATTTTTTAAGTACATAATAATATTTATACACTTTTTAATTTGTTTTTATCTGTTATTTTAGGCATTAAAAATAATTAAATTATTTTATGCACCTTGGGAGCGGACAAAAGTGGAACTAACCATGCCCTAGGGCGGTAAAAATGCTCTCGGGCTACGCCCTCGAGGATTTTACCGCCCTCGGGCGGTAAGTTCCACTTTACCGCCCGCTCCCTCGGTCCATAAAATAGCGTACCAGCGCCGGGCGCAGTGGCGCCCTCAGCAGTAATATACTATTAAAATGATAAATATTATACAGTTTCATAAGTCTTTGTTAAAATATGAATATTGTTGAGTATAAATTATTTAAATATAAGGAAGTAATGACATTACTGAAAAGAAATTGAATTCACTTTTACAAATCTAAAATTTGACTTCAAATGATAAATAATTATTAAAATATTATTAAAATATTTATTAAAAGTTAATTAAAACATTATAAACATTAAAAAAAAGGAAAGTAGAAAATTAAAAAAAGGATATTTTAATATATTTCCATATTCTGATTTGATTGATTATTCAAATTTTTTTATATTTCAGAAAGGAATTAATGCTGAAAACAAATATTGCGACACATATCTACTGACACTACTGCAACATCTAGCTCGAATCTGCTCAAAGCACAGCGAAAATCTGCACCAAGATGAATCTGTATCAAATATCACAATGTCGATCATTTCGCACATCCCCGTATCGAAGAAATGTTTAGCATCGATGTATCATATCATCCAATACATCGTATCCCACGGCAGACATGAGCAAGTGAAAGATATGATCGATGTGCTGCTGTCCCGAATGAGTGAAATTCACGACGAGTTTATTGCCATTGCCTATCAGTGGATCAAAAGCACCGATTTATTAATCAAACAACTAAATCCTCAAAACTGCGAAACTCTCAAAATGATTGTCATCCAATGTTTTCGCGTATTTCGCGCTACATCGCCAAATCATTCGTATTACGTCTACCTTTACCTTGACAAACTCGTCAACATTTTCACCTATGTTTGCGATCGCACAACCAATCCACCTATTAACTTATTTCTCAGTTGCATTCGAAATATCTGCTCTTATCTTGATCAGCTGGACCTTTCACTTCTGGAAACTAAAATTCACGAAACCTATCAAAAAATCATTGCCTTTCTCGAATCAATGTTGGTGCTTTTAATTGAAACAAAAAGTTTGTCAAAGTTCGACGAAATTCTCACCACCATTTCGCCAATCATGTCTAAGTTATTATCAACTGAAAAACTATGCTATCGTCGTTTGCAAGTACAATTAAAATTATATCGCGCAATCATCAAGCCCCTTGAAGATCTCGATGAAAAAGCTGCCTTGGCAATGAAGAAGTACACCTCAGAAATGAATCTGCCATTAATTCCATCGTTTCTCGATTCCGCAAATGTGATTGAGTGTTTGTTCCACTTCTGGTCATCCAAAGTGAAAACCTCAACTTTTGTTTCCAAATATCTCACTGAGCTCACAAATTTTGTTACGTTTTTTGTGGACAAGATGATGACATTAACTTTAACTAAACCTTGCTGTTCGGGAAAGTGTTCCACAAAAACTAACATCTACGACGCAACGGCTTTGCGTATCAAGTTTGTCTTCATTTTGAAAGAACAATTAATCAATGAATACGATCCAAAACTCTGCGAAATAGCAGCGAAACTTGTTAACGAGATGGCTGCGGATGTTCAATTAATGAAAGCCAATCAATGCGAACAGTGGTGGAAACTTTGGTTGAAACTGCGAATTCTCATCTACCAACTGGGTTTCTTAAATGTCAAGAAAAATCCCGAAATGAGCATCGACTTTTATTGTCTCGTTTGTTCGGGTATTGCGAATTTGGAGGATGAAGAACATAAGGATGATCGAGTTACAGTAGCAGAAATTTTGCGCCAAATTGCGTACGTTTATTATGTCGCGAATGATTATGACAACGCAATTGTCGCGGTGTCATTTTGCGCATTGTTCAACTTCGAGACCCAATATGACAAGTGTTTTCATATGTTAACACGTATGAAGGAAAAAAATGATCAATTTCGTGATTTCACGATCATTTCCTGTTTGCACAACAATCAAGACAAAATCAAGAATTTAGGTCTGACTGTGGATCTGAAGAAATATAATGTTGCGAAATTATGCTTGCGTGAGATTGAGGGATATTTCGAGTCAAATGCTGATCTCACTAGCAGTATTACTCGGGTGTTGGATGAAATGGAAAGTTTTAATGGGGATGATGATGCAGTGTTGAACTATGTTCGAGGAGTTCAGTTGCTAGGTTTGTATGTGGCAAAACGACAGAGTCAAGTTGAGATCAAGAAGTATGTTGAAATGGCGTTGAGGAAGTTGGATGAATTGCCGGGAGAATCGGTGGATAAAAGTTGCTTGCGCACGAATTTGGCCTTTTGTCAGTTTATTGATAGACTCAATGATAATATCAGAATGTCGCAAAAAGAAACTGAGGCTATTAACAAGATGTTTGAGAATCAGAAGAAGGATAGTGAAAATGACGAGGAAGAGGAGAACTTTATTTTGCCTTCATTTGCAGTCATTGGGACTAAACATGATGAGATTATTGTAAAGAAGTTGAGTCAGGTTCAAGATCAGTGGAGGGATATTTTTATCAATCAGTTTGTATGTTTTTTTCTTTATAAAAGTATAAATTTTAATATGAAAAAATAAATAAATATTATTGTATTTCAATATGTTAAATTAATTTTAATATAACAATTATTTTTTAGGACGAAATAGGAAAAATCTGGAAACCAAAGTACATGCTGAATTTGATAACACTGAGTGCCGAGTATGCGAAACTTTACAATTATCACGCATGCGAATTACTCGGCTGGAAACTTGCATTAAAGTTAGCCGATATTTTAAACGATAAACTCGCATATATCAATAGTTCGTATATCAAATTATCTAATAAGTAAACATTCTTAATGAATAACTAGAACAAAAATTAACTGTTTCATATTTGAAATCGATCTTTTCAGTCGTGGGTTTTTTAATTTCGGTCCGCTTCATTCGAGACAGTTGGATTGACAAGGCCAAGGTTTACGTTGAGGAATTGAAAAATTCAAATGAAGGCGTAGCTTCTTGTACTATTGCAATGTTTTGGATTAAACTTGCGAATTATTATTTGAAAATCGATCGAGTGAGTCCTTTAAAAGAACACAAATTGTCTGATCTATGTCTGTTTTTTGTCATTTTACAGTTTAAAATAAAAAAAATATATCATTTCAGGAAGAGGAAGCAATTGATTTAATTCACAAAGCGCAGCAGATTACGACAATAAACATATCGTTTTTTATTCCGAATTATTTGGAACTTATGAATACTATCATAAGCAATTACGGTATCGTTAAATCTAGCGACACTCATTCGGAGTATTCGTACGATTTAAATCTGGTTTCATATGGATTGGTCAATTTGTACATGCGAGTTAATTCGTCACGTAATAAGCTTATATATTTCTATTTCTATTTATATTATTTTAATAATTAAATTAAATTATTCAATTAGTCAAACTAATTAAGCAAATTAGCCTGTTTACTTCATTAAAATATGGAAAAGTTATTAATTAATTTTTGTTTTCATTACAGCTGCTGGTTTGGAAAACTGGCCATACAATTACAGTACCCTCTTCGATCTACTATCCCATTTGATATACAACTTTGACTCATTGATGCCACGTTTTATAGTCAGCCACGTTGAAAAACAATTTGCATTGAGTCGCTCATTAGCTTGCACCACACGTATGGCTACGACAATTAAAATTGCTAGTACCTTACATTTATTCAAAACTCAGCTAACTGATTGCGATCTTAAACTGTCAGTAATGGAAAAACTTTTAGACATTGAAAACAAATCGTTGAAACAGCCAACAAAAATGAAACGCTTAAATCATCGAATTAAAAATCCATCTAATTCTACTTCGCCAATTCGCGATGTTTGTAACACAAGAAGATTACGAACAGATGGAAGTATAATTCCACACTTGCCATTGGTGACTTATCAGAAACCGGAATTTTTGGATCACGAACGTACTTGTTCTTGTTATAAGTGCAAAAATGCGGAATACCAGAGTTTAGTTTTTGCTTGTAATAGTTTAAGAGCACAATATTTTGCAATGAAAAATGAGCCCGAAGTGGCACTGCAATATTTCAAAGGAGCTTATAAAATTCGGAAAATATTTGCCGGAAGTCAGTTTAAGTATATTCAAAATAAAAGCAACAATATTATGGTCAAGTCGTTTTGGTATAATCAAACTAGTCTCGTGGAATGGGTGCTGTTTTTGCTGAAGTTTAGTCAATTTTATGCTAATATTGGAAATATGGAAAGTGCAATGGAAATTGCTAAGGAAGCGATAAAAGTCTGCGAAGTTAATCGTCTGAAGTCGGTTTCTATTTATGGCAAAGCTTTGGCTATGATGCAAGATTGGTTAGACAGTTTTGATACAAATGGTAAGATATGAGAACTCTGTTGTTTAAAACAACTTGATTTGAAATTTAAACAATAATTTAATTTTTTTTTTTTTCATTTTAGATTTTACTACAGCAGATGTTGAAGATGTGAGTGATATTCTTGATATCTGCGAAGCAGATGTTCAAAACGAATTTATTTCGCCAACAGCTCCAGTATCGGATCGAAAAACCATCCAATTGACAAAACGTACTTTGAGACCACCAGTGGCGCCGAAAAAACGATCGCCAAAACATTTCAATGCCATGCAGAAATTCGCCAAAGTTGCTCTACAAGAGAAACTGGAAAAATCGACGATCAAAATTTACGTTGATAATACTAATGCAACATCAAACTGTGATGCAGAAACTGACGATGCCAAAGAAAATCTTTCGACGGAAAATAATACTAATGTAGCTGTGAATGATCAACAAATTAATGAGCAGAAAAATGTTAGTGATGAGAAGTCAGATAGTTTATCGGACGAACAAATTCATATGACGATGAGTTTGATGAGTCAGTTGGAACTGGAAAGTCAGAATAGAAAGAGAAGTAAATGAAGATTTGTATTTAAAATTTTAAGTTAATAAAAGTTGAATTGGATTTGGTTTAATATTAATTATATTTATTCTGTCTAGTAATTTTTAACTTATGTTATTTTCATTTTTATTTATTTTACAGATACAAGAGGAAAAAAATATAATTTCCGAATATCCGAAGAAAGCGATGAAGATATTTTTGCCGAAAAACCATCACCAACATCTACGCAAGCCAAACGAAATTTGATTTTCAACTCGAATGATGATCTTACAATTATTCCAACAAGTATACAAAACAATAAATCAAATGCAAAGAAAGGCAAAACGCGAAAAAGAAGTTCAAACGAGGATCCAAAGATTGTCAATGGCAATGATGATGTCGTTAACGAAATCACTAAAGAAATGAATGAACTTTGTGTCGAAGAAACGCAAGTTTTTAACTCGGTTTCAATTCGTAGGAAACGCAATGTAAAACCCATTGCTCCGAGTTTAAAATCAGTTATGGAGGAAGAAATAAATCCGCAGGAAATTAACGAAGAGGATACAAATGAAGAGAATATCTTTTCACCAACATACAGTATGAAATTTGAATAAATACTTTTCGTTAATGATTTTTTTAATTTCTTATGTTTATTTTATACATTTTTGTTAATTACAATTAAAACATTAATTCTTACTAAAAGAAATTAATTTTTAGTAGATTCGAAGCGACTTTTAGGCCAAAAAAATGTCGAAAGTCGAAGTAATTCGGAGTCAAATCAAGATTCAAAGCTAGAAACTCGAAGAGGTCGAAAAAAGACACTAGAATCAATTAAATTAAACGAAGAATTAAACTCCGGGGGAATTAACGACGACGATATAGATGAACAGTCGATGGAAATGTTCACACCAACATACAGTATGACATTTTATTAATATTTTTATAATTTTTCGTTTAGGTTTTTAAATAATAAAATGACCAAAATCAAATGATATTTTCAGACTCAAAACTACAGTTAGGCGAACAAAATGCAGAAAGTCGAAGTAGTGCCGAATCAAATCAAGGTTCTAAACCGGAAACTCGAAGAGGACGAAAAAAGGCTGTAATCGATGACGTCAAAAGTAATAGTTGTACAAATAACGAAGCAGGTGACGAAGTTGTTCGCGTCACAAGGAACTCACGATTCAGGAAAAAAAATGTGTAACGTAAGGATTAGTTGTTGGTCGTAATAAAAGCTATAAACACTGTTTATTCTTATAGATAAATGTATTTCTTTTATATATATATAAATTGTAAATAAAGAAAAGTCCTCTCCCGATCAACAAAATTCATTCTCATCTCTAACATTATATCTACATGACGTAAAAAGTGGTATACTTAAAAATTACTGCTTATCGTTTAAACCACGTTTTGTTCGATTGTTTCAATGAATTTCGAAAACGCACGTGAAAGCACCTCGCATACATGCGTTTTACATTATTTCTAGTTACTTTTTTTACTTTTTTTTTGTTATTTTTTATTTTATTTTATACAAAATCAAAAATATGATTCTATTAGAAATAATGTACAACGCGATACAATTTACGTTCGCAACTAGCATGCAATTATTCATTTTCTTGTTTAGTTTTTTCTGCCGTTTTTTTTACAGAAGTTTTCATTTACATAACATTATATTGGATTTACTAAACGTCGAGTACAAAGTATCGTTAGTTAAATGGCGCCACATGTTCTGTTGCTTGAATATATCATATTTGTGTTTTGATGGATAAAAACGTGATAAACTTGTATGATCGTAATTACAATTAACGACAAATTTAATTGAAAAATTGGGATAAGTCTTGTTGCATTGAAATTCAAATCAATTAAGTGTTTTGACTTTGGATTAGATAATGCAATTTAGAATGAAGTTATTTATAAACAGAAAATTGTGCATTTTATATATATTTACGTTAATTTTCTTGCTTTTAGATAACAATTTTGCTTAATTGCATGATTCAATAGCAACGGATTACTTGCATCATGCGGATGTAAATTGATTTTTTTCGTTTATTATACATAATTTGCATAAATCAGAAACACTCGAGTCATTAAGAAACAACAAACAAATATTGTTTTCTTAGTAATTTAATAATATAAAATAATGAAAATAAAATAAAACGAATTTCTGAATCTATAAAACGTCGAGTTATAAAAAAATTATTCGGTGAAATTGATTTTTGTTGTGAGTTTCAAGTAAATGCAACAAATTTCAATGAAAGTTTATGAAAAAACAGTTTTTTACAGTGGCTTCGTATTTTTTTTTTTTTTTTTAATTTTAGTCAACTTTTGTTTCAGTTTTCACAGAATTCGAGTTTCCAAAGTCAGTATATTAAGTGAAATGCGTGTAATTAACATCTTACAAGGTAACATCAATTTGAACTTTTAGTTCCTTTTCGATAATTTATCAAAAGAGTGAAAAATTATTGAAAAGGAATGTTCTCAATGTTGCTTTATAAGATTACAAAATATTTAAGGCTTTCGACTTTAAAGGGCATAAAATGTTATTTTTTGGTGCAGATAAAAAATGTTTTAAGAACAAAACGTTTCTTTATTTAAATCGTATAAAATTGTCTCGCTTAATTTAGGTATACATTAATCACATCAGAAATAAAAAATAAAGTTTTATTTCACCTTATCTTACGTTTTAAACAAAAAAGTGTATATATATAATATATTTTTATACTCTATTTTTACAAATCTTCGTCGTTTTTTTGTATTTTTTACTTTTATATATATCATATATATATAAATTTTACTTTTTTTTATTAAAATAAATTGCTCTAATTCTTACAAATACACGATCAGTAAATGAAAAAGAGTAAAGTTACATTGAAATGTCAATTCATAAGTGTTATTCATTTAAAAAGTTTAAATTTATATTATATCTTACTTATTTTATACATATAATAATTACTTTTTATTTTACTTTTACTAATTTACAATTTAAATGAATTATTTAAATTTGTCAATTAAATGTATATTGAGTTAAATTATACTTTTTAAATTTTTAAAAATGTCAAAAATTTATTATTTAAAGTAACAAATAACTGAAAGCTGTTAAAAAAGTTAAAATTTTAAAATCAATGAATCATAACTATAACCGTATACATTTGTAATACACGTATACATTCATACTAAAAATGCGATAAATTTAACGAAATGTAATATTGAAACTTAACTTCAACGAACATCACTCATTACTTGTAAAATTACTAAAAATTCGTTCACTCTTGGCTTCTTTTACTGATCGTACTTACGAAACTACCAGTTTTGTTACGATCGACCGACTACGATCCAAAATTCACTTTAAACTTGTCGAAATTAAAAGCAACGCAGTCGATCGAATAAAAAAATGTTCGATTAAACTGCCCTTAAATTACGAGATCATTCGATCTGTTGTATCGAAAGCCGGATTTGTAAAGTAGATTATTATTATTATTATTTCTTTCCTGTACGTAGAAATATTTGAACTCCAACTGAATGAGATGAATCACGCAAATCACAGTCTGCTTATGGTGTTTATCTACTTTCTTCATTTGTCTTGTTTGATCGCCTCTTTATGACGATATATTTCGTTTTCGCGACAATTCCATAAGTGCGAGTGCGCCAAGCCATTTTTGATTATCTTCGAGTAGTGGCCTCTGAATGATGTTTTCTTCTTGTTTTACTACAACGACTTTGCTTGAACTGTCGTCAATGATTTCGCCTAACGTTCGTGCCACTGGACTGTGCGCGCCATTGGAACCCGCCAACATTAAGACCGTCGGTCTGGTCTCGTTCTCGCTGATGCGTGATGTCACCTCGTTACTCGACCTCGCAAGAATTCTACTCGCTATGTCCTGCATATTTTCGTGTTCCTCTTGATTGTTGTTACACGAATCGAAATCTTCCATTCGCTTTCGTGACGAAGGTGGCGTTTGGCAGATTGACTGGAAAGGACTCAGAACTTCTGTCTCGATGTCTGATTGAGGTACTTCGGAAGGTACTTCTGTAAAGATTAAAATAATTGTTAATTTCAGTTTCTTTTTCAAAATACAAAATTAATTGCCAGAAAAAATTACTGTTTTTAAAGATTTAATTGCAAAGAAAAGTATACATTTACAAGTTTCAGCTGCTATTTTCGTTTGCAATAAAATACAAATTTTTTAAGAAATTGAGCTTTTGACATTATTTTTATGGACCAAATAATTACCATTTTCACTCTCCACCACAGTTTCTCCCTCGATGAGAATTTCCTTCGACTTAAGAAGGCTCGAAGAATCATAAATGGTATAGGAAAGTGTGTCCTTGATCTGATTGTCCCATCGTAGTGGTTTGGCGAGCTGTTGTTCAAGCCGAGCCTCGCGTAACCAGCGCTTCTTCGGCTGCAATCGTCTGTCAATCGGCCTGCGTAACGGCGTCACCGGCATCTTCGAAACGGGCTCCTCATCCTCCGAGTGTTGTAACATCGTACAAGCCTCCGCGGGATCCTCATCCTGACTCTCATCCTGACTGTCCTGACTCTCGTAAAGTCGCTGACTCGACTTCCGATCTAAATTTTCCTGCTCCCCAGCGTCATCCATCATCAAACCCTTTCGCGATTTACTTCGTTTATTTTCCGAACTGCTTTTCCACTGTTTTCGTTTGTTCTCGCTTTTACCAGGAGTTCGATCTTCACGTTCGCGTGACATTTTGTAACGTTCAAGCCATCGGGAAACGTCGTGTGGAAGATCGGTGTTACCACAAACTGGCTTTAAGACGAAGTCATCGGATCGAGTTAGAGTCGCATAGGGATGGTCCGGACAGTGTCGATTTGCGTGGGTGAAGCGCATCTCGCATCCTGGCTCAGTGCAGAGAAATGGCTTTTCACCGGTGTGAAGACGCTGATGGGTTTTCAGTTGACCGGATTGTGTGAATGCTTTTGTGCAGCCAGGATAGTCACATGGATACGGTCTTTCGCCTGCAAAAGAAATTCTTTTTTAGTTTATTTGCATCAATACAATTTCAGCATTTGTATTTTTCAACATTTTTTTAATTACAGTATTTTTTATGAATTACTTTGTAATCACTACAAAGATTGAATTAATTAATTAATACAAATAAAAAAAAGACAATGCAATTATTTAAATGTACTCTAAATAGAAACTATTGAAGTGTTTTAAACAACAAAGAGTTATTTAAATGCCTCTTTTTCATTTAACTTATTCAATAAAAATATGCTTCAATATTTTGATAGAATCATTCAGTTGAAAACTCAATTATTCGTTTGTATTTAATACAACTGTTTATATCGAGTAACATATTTCATTTGTAAACGCAACCTTGTGTAAAGATTTTTCTTAATTGATATTTAAATTGATATTAAATTATTGCTCAAATAATTCAAATAATGAAAATTCCAAATATATGGAAAAGTAATGGAACGTGATTTTGTCATAATTACATATTGTTTATAACATTATTTTATATTTTTAGTATTACTCAAATGACAAAATACATTTATTTATACGTATTAATAAAAAAAGGAAAATTTGAAAAATAACACTTCTCATGCAATCAATCATTAACGGCAATAAAGTTCACTGATAATCATATATACTTTATCGCCATTTAAAATTTGTCATTCTAATAATTAACATTTAATTAATTATTATATCTTGATTACACAATGTTATACATTTTAAGCGATTTAAATTAAGGTTTCAAAGTTTTGTCATGATATAGACTTTAACAAAAATAACAAAAATGAGAAAAAAACAGAATTCAATGTTATCGCATTATCTCGTGTTTCATAAATAATATAAATATAATTGACAGTGAAATTTCAATTTATTTTTTAAATCTTTTATACCATCAAAATTTGGATAATTCTATATCGATGCAATTGTGGTATTTAAATGATTTGTTTTTGATTTTTAGACTTCAATCAATCTAAGAATCACAATAACTTTCGTCAACAGAAATGTCAAAAATGACAATGCGGAAAATGTTTCGATTACTGTCGTGTGGAAAAGTTATGTCATTAATTTAATTAGGTTTAATTTATTAAATTCCACGTCTAATTGGTTTATTATGTTACAAAATATATTAGTGGAAAAATTTAATTATTATTTCTGTCATAGATCATTTCTTTGTATTATTTTTTTCCTATAAAACTTTAATTTAATATTAAGTATACATATATCTTAATCTGTTCCTAATTACATAAACAAATTGAATCCAAATTTTCCGCATTCATTAAAACCAATATATCAATTACATCAATAAATAAAAATGAAAAAAAAACCTAATAAATTTTCTCAAAATTCACGTTAAGTCAAAAACAAACATATTTCACACAAAAGATTCAAAAACGTCACCAAAAACGGTACCTCTCGATGTATCTCAATAAAAACACGAAATTTGTTCACAAAGTGTGTTGTAATTTTACAAATTTCGTGCTCACGTCAATAACTTTCCAACAAGCCCAAAGCAAGAAAATAACTTTCCATCATACTTTCATTCAAAACAACACACTGCTCATTATTCCGTACCTTTTATCTCGTCATTTTAAAATTCTCACACGCGTGGTGTATTAAAAGCCTTTAAATAACAATATGGCGCGCGTTGGCGGGATCGCGCAACACGCGACTGCGTTAACCTCCAAACAACACCTCAACGCACATTCCACACCAAAACAATTCATCTCAAAAACACGATCAAAACAAACTCTCAATCGCACAATCAAAAATACCAAAAATTCCAGTCAAACATTCAATCAAATCAACAAATCACAATAACAACATTCCGTCCAAACAATGCTGTTTCTTTGTTCTCGAAAACATAACCTTCAAATGCAATGCTCCAAAAAAGCACTTTTCCCATTTGTTTGCATTTGAAATAATCGTCTTGCAGGTTTGATTTGTTATTGTTTATTGCAATAAATCATTTGAATAATTCCAAATTATTTAATTACTTAAATGATCTCTTCTAAGGATTCAATAACGTATTTTCAACGTTTTTCCATATATTTGAAATAATTAAAAAAAAACAATCATTAAATATTTTGAATATTTGTATTATCGTAAAACAGTGAAAAATGGATATAAACCTGTATGTGTACGTAAGTGTGCCTGCAAACTTTTTTCCCGCGGAAAGACACGATGGCAGTAGGTGCACTTGATGCTGCTGGGCGAGGTGCTACCCTGGATCATGAGATTGGTGAGCGCGTCGGCGCGCGGACGACCGCGACGATGTGAGCGATGCGCGCCGCCAAAGCGCATCGCCGAGGCGGCGTTGTACTCCGGCGACGAGCACGAGCTGCTCGGACTGAGATTCGCATTTTGTGCCTCCTCGCCCCAATGCCACGGTAACAATTTCGTGTCGCACATCGGCGGACTACTTGGTAACATCTCCACCAATGTGTTTCCCTCCGTTGCGTCCATCGAATCCAACTTCCAAAATTGCCCAATTTTATATATTATTTTCACGTGTAAAAGGGACTCACTTTATATGTATATATATGTATATATATATGTATATGTATATATATACAATGCACACAAGATTAAAGTTGCGATGATGAATTGTATTAGTTGATTAACTAATAATAAACAATGTCGACGAAATGTTGATTTCGTCAACCTCCTGGAGGAGAACACACTTTTTCCCGGCGGCCAATCACTCGTGAGCGCGCGCACACGTTGTCTGCGGGATTAACCGCCAAAATTGCCAGTCCAATTAAAGACCAAGTTTGCCGTGGCGTCGACCAGGTGGCGCGACGGTTGCACAAAGAGTAGACTGAGAGTAATGCATGAGTGAACGGAGAGAGAGAAAGCCCGGCTTTTTGCAGACTGATTCATGAGTTGGAGTAGTGGGGGAAGGAAGAGATAAAGAGAGAGAGAGAAAGAGAGAGTGAGACGGCCATGTTTGAGCAGAGGGACATTGTTTTCGGTGATGCTGCAGCTAAGATGTGCTTGTTTTGAAACTGAGAGCCAATCTTTTTTTTTGTTTTTGAGAATAAGAGAAGATGTTATTGTTTGCACGAGGGTCACGTGGTTGGAAAATGCTTTGGGAAAATGGATTGATTGAGAGTGAATGGAGATGAGATATTGTTCGAAGTATTTTACTTTGATTTTCTTTGTAATTTTCACTGTTTCTTATTTCGAAGAAAAATTGTGTATTTGTTTGTATTTCATTAATTGTAGGTTTTCATTTTCAGGATAATCAATGTAGGATGAGGATTCATTTTATAGAAATGCAGTATATTATTTAATATTTTATAATATTCTATTCTATAAATAGCCATGGAATGTTTCAGAAAAAGTAGTAAATATTCCAATAATATGACGTAACATTTAATGAATATCCTTAGATTGTTATACGAATCTGCAATTTAAAATCGATTCAATATTTATTAAATAGTCTTTTATTGAATATTAACAAATATTTTATCTTTGAAAATGTTTTTAATAGAGATATTTTGTTAAATTAAATTTGAACTTTTGTAGATAATTTTTCCAAATGCTTGGAAAACTTGGAAAATATCAAAAATAAGTTGAAAACGAAATTGCATGTCATAATAGACTTTAAACTTGTCATCAATCAATATTAAATAATTTGTCGGATAATAAAGAACAGAAATAAACAATGTATATCTGATAAAATCTACCGCACGATATACTAATTACTTTCAAATATCGTACAATCATTTAACGAGTTTAAATTTCATTCAAAAAATTCCTTTTAAAAAGAAAACAATTTAAACGTTCACTTTAATGTAATGCAAACTCTTCTTTTCAATGAAATTTATTATACTGAAATAAAATTTCCATTTAACCATATTTGTTTGCAATATTTAATGGTATGAATAGTTTATTATGCACACAGTCATACTTTAATCAGGAAAGTTCACAAAGACAAAAGTGAAGTTTCATTGTCGCAAATGACAACGATTTTTGAAGTTTACATTGTATTATATTAAGTATATTATGAGTTAGTCGTAAAGCATATATCGATGCAGGTCAAAAGTATCAGCAAGATGTTTTCACAAATGCTCGGCGAGCAACAGCTGCTTCAGTTTAGCAGGTGTCCGCATGTGATCCCAAGGGTCTCATCCCCATGTTCTTCTTATTTACTTCTTTTCAAATGAGTGTAAAATACTGTTTCTTTTACGTCGACGACAATTTATTCAATATATATAATTTCGTCTATTTTTTCTTTCAATGTAATTGTAAACTTATATATTTTCTAATACTAAACAATGACAATTTAATTACTGCAATTTAGAAAATAATTTTCAAAAATTATACAAAGAAAAAATATTAATTATTAACAAATTACAATAATAATGTAAATTAAATTTTAATTTTGGAATAATTAAGCTATTTCAAAAAGTACTATATACATTTCAAAAGAAATAAAATAAAGATAAGAAAATAAGAGGATTAACAGACTGTGATAATAATTTTAAACCCAAGCATCCGCTGTGGATTTAAAAACCTTAAATTTGTACCTAAGCCTTAACTTTGAACCTAAGTAGGTATATGATCCGAGTATAATCCGACCAAAGATGATTAAAAAAATGCTTTAAAGCTTGTTTGTTCTTTCAATTTTGTATTTAAGATATCGTATGGAATATCGATATTTTTTATACTTGCATAATTTATGTGGTTTTAACAAATTTGATTTTAAATAATTAAATAATTTAAAATAATATAACAAGAACATAAAAATATTATTATATAATAATTAATATATTTTTTCAACTAATATACATCTAATTTAATAAAATTAATTTTTGAAAATTATATAATATATTTATTTATAAATAATAATTTATAAATAATAAAATATCTATATATATTATAAAAATAAAGGTGTATTAAAATAATACATTATTTAAATAAACATTAATGAAAAAAACTGATGAAATGAATCCTTAATTCCGACGAAAATGTTCGTCTTAATTTTTTGTCCGCCAAAAATGGCCGGAAAATTGGCGCAAAAAATGAATGCTCGCACGCACGTGGTTATCAGCGCCAGTGTCTCTTTTGGAAACTATTTCATTCAATCCAAGTCGTTGCGGTGAGCACGTTTAATGTCAACCTTACTGTACAAATAATAATAACATTTTTCTAACAGCTAATCAATTCAAAGGAGCGAGAACGAAGGAAAGTAAAAAAAGAAAGAAAACCACCAACTGAACACCAGATGGATGTTGCAAGTATCAAATCAAGTCAATATCCCCAGCTGAGATGAATCGTTGCGCTTATCATCGAGCAGTTTAATCAATCGAAAAAAGTGTCGGTAGCGGATGTGCGATGAGTTGTTCTGTTGTTCACGTAAACACGCATGATTTTGTGTGACGACGGATTGGCGACCAAAATTGTGTCGCTCGTTCAACCCGTCAAATGTACAAAGATAATTCCTTCAACAGATATGGACCGCTGGTCGGTGCTATCGACGAGGGAACCAGCAGTGCGAGATTCTTAGTATGTATTTTTGTACATTTGAATTCAATATATAGAAAAAACCTAATTAAAAATTAAAGAAATTAACATTTGAATATCAGTTTATGTTATGTTTGACCTAAAATTTGGAAAAAAGTATGTCAAAAAAGTGGCAAAAATGAGGTGAACTAATGTTTATTGATTTTAGGTATTCGCTGCCAAAACTTCGGAGGTTCTGACGTATCATCAACAGACGATAAAGCTGTCACATCCTAAAGAAGGATGGGTTGAACAAGATCCAATTGAAATTCTAAACACCGTTGAGGAATGCATTAATCAAACGATCATTAATTTGAAACAATTGTCGATTGATCCTGCGGATATTGTCGCAATAGGGATAACGAATCAACGAGAAACGACAGTTGTTTGGGACTGTGTCACGGGAAAACCACTTTACAATGCTATAGGTGAATATATCTAATGTTTAATTAGTTTATTTATTTAATGAAAGAATGATTAATTACAGACAAAATGAGTAATTTGATTTTTGTATTGCAGTATGGATGGATATGAGAACTAGTGACATTGTAGATAATTTATTAGCGAAAATTCGTAATCAAGACCAAGACTACCTCAAACCTTTCTGTGGCCTTCCTCTTAGTCCCTACTTTAGTGCTTTAAAGTTGAAATGGTTGATAGAAAATGTTCCGGAAGTACGAACGGCTATAGAAAACAATCGATGCCGATTTGGAACCATTGACTCGTGGCTCATTTGGGTTAAATATCTTTTTCTTATATCAAGTATTTGTTCATTTTATTTAAGAGATAGTTTTTAATGTATTTTTATTTCGGGAATGTTTAGAATTTAACTGGAGGACCAAATGGCGGAGTTCACTGTACAGACGTAACGAATGCATCAAGAACAATGTTGATGAACATAGCAACTTTAAAGTGGGATCCAATGTTGTTAAAATTCTTCCAAATACCGAGTTCCATTTTACCCGAAATCCGAAGTTCTTCTGAAATATATGGGCCTATTAATGACGGTGTTCTCCGAGGTGTTCCAATATCAGGGGTTCGTTATATACATTATAAAATTATATAAATAGTTTGAAGAAAAATCAAGAAAACTAAATATAATACATTAGTAATTTATATACCTAAATAATATATATTTAAATTATAAAATGTAAAAATAATTTTGCATTTTATAGTGTATAGGTGATCAGCAAGCAGCTTTGGTTGGTCAAATGTGCTTTCGTAAAGGACAAGCAAAAAGCACTTATGGGACTGGTAGCTTTTTTCTTTATAATACAGGAACTGCGGTAAATTTACGATAATAATATTTATGAGAAATATATATAAATGATATAAACGTATAATTATAATTAATAATTAATTTTACTTGTTAATATAGATTGTAAATTCAACACATGGATTGTTGACAACAGTCGCTTATCAGTTGGGACCAAATTCTGAACCAGTATACGCAATTGAAGGATCCGTTGCATTTGCCGGTGCTCTGATACAATGGATGAAGGATAATCTTGAAATTTTAAAAAAAATCGAAGATTCCGAAACGATCGTTAACGAAATCGCACAAGATAATAATCGCATAACATTTGTGCCCGCATTTTCGGGATTATATGCTCCTTATTGGAGAAAAGATGCCCAAAGGTATGTTGAGATATATATTTTTCGATCAAATTTTGTTAATATTATAAATGTTAATGTTTGTTTATTAATTTCAGCATAATATGTGGATTAACAAACGAAACAAACAGCGCACACTTTATCAAAGCCGCATTACAGTCGGTGTGCTTCCAAACGCGCGATATTTTAGATTCGATAAACAAAGATACTGGTTTAGTATTGTCAAAATTGTTAGTAGACGGTGGAATGACGAGTAACAGTTTGTTAATGCAAATGATGGCAGATATATGCGGCATATCAATTGGTGAGATTTTTGCTATTTCTATTATTAAAATTGTATTATTACAAATTAAATCTTTTACATCAAAGATCGAAAAAAATATTCACTAAATAATTAAGTAATTATTACATAATAAGATGTTACTTTAATTAGTTAATATTAAATTCATTTTAATGTAGAAACAATATAATTAACTAATTATGATTTTTTATTGATTAATTATTTTTTTAATAAGTAAACTTTTTTACCGTTTTTAATCAAAGTTAGACCTTTGATGAGCGAAACGACGTCACTGGGAGCAGCGATAGTTGCCGGCAGTGCCGAGGGTATCAAAAAGTGGAACTTGAAAAGTGGTATTGCGGTGCCAAGTGATACGTTTATTCCTTCCATTTCCGAAAACGGTAATAATATTAATTGAATGACGTTTTTACATAATTATACTTTCAAAACACTGATCAAATTATATTTTCTTTCTGTTTAACTATTTCATTATAGAACGAGACTTGTTATATTCACGATGGAAAAAAGCGGTACACAAAAGTTTATGTTGGAATGTCGTTGATGAAACAGGTATTTATTTTAATTTTATTTTATCGATTTTAGTAATTAAAATTATTATAATTTCTTAAATGAATTAAATTTTATTTTTCAGTTGAAACTCAGGACATCCATCAAGCCACTGCCTTTTGTTTATTCACCTTCAGTTCCGTAGCGCTTCTAATGATCGCAAATATGCGATCAGCCATGTGATAATCGGCCAACTGATTAAAAAAAGAAAACCTAAGTCTTACTCAGGATCCAAAAAAATACATTAATTTACAACACAATTAGAACAAAAAATAAGAATGTTGATTGTAATATTTAATTTTGTACAATTTATAAGTAATCGAAATTAGTCACGAATCATTGTATTTTATGTGCCATAGTTTATTACAATAACTGTTCTGCAGCATAGAAATACAGTCATTTAATGTTAGATAAATGATCGTTGTTACATTTTCGTTTTTTAAAATACTTTTTTTAAATATATTTTCTAACGTTTCCGTTTGTCTACTTTTTTTTTAACTTTACAGAGTTTATGGAAACAAGGTATTTAGTCAGTGTGTGATTCTACGTCTGATTGATAATAATCGCTGTCATCTAGATGAGCTTGAATTATCACATCGTTTATTTGTTTCGACAATACTTGTTCGACAATTACCGTAGCCTCGTCAAGCTGTTGGTTCGGCGATTCTGAACCAGTGTCAATCGTCGGATTTTCTGTTGTTGTATTCTGAAAGACACATTTTTATTGTACAAAAATATATAGGCAAAAGAAATAGAAAAGTAACAGCAGATGAGGATACATGTTGATAATAAAATTGTTGTAAATCAAACGACCATTTGAATTATACCTCTGCATTTTCTCCGTCGATGCTAAGCCAACTGTTAGATTTAATTGCCGTTATTGTTGGTCGTTCTTTTCGCGGTTTTAATATATGAATAATCAAATCACGACAGGCTTTGGACACTTTTGGCTTATTTGGAAATCGAATTTCCCTTCTCACTTGCTGTATTGTAAAAGTTTAAGTATTTTAAGCTTTTTTTTTGTTATATGTAATATTTTTTGTTTTTAATTTTTGTTGCTTTTTCTGTTATTTTTTAGAGTGATGAAAAACCTACTTTTATCAGGACAAAGTAATTGCTATCGTCAAATGGAAGACATCCATAAACCATGGCATAAAGTACGACACCCATCGACCAAACATCGGCCAAAGTCGGATCGTAAGATTGTCCTTTTAATATTTCTGGTGCAGCATAAGCATAACTGCCGCAAAAAGTGCTCACCAGACCCACGTTATTGTTTATCCGAATGATGCGTCGAGCAAATCCAAAATCCGATAATTTAATGTTTAAGTTTTCATCGAGCAACAGGTTTTCACACTTTATATCTCTAAATTTGTGGAATTTTAGAATAATTGAATTTGAAAGTGTTAGATGATTTTATATGTTAATCATTTTTTAAAAATTTAGAAATGAAAATAAAAACATAGATTTTTTTATTTGAAACATTTTTATAGAATTCAAGTAATTAAAACAATAATTTACCGATGCACTATTCCACGATTGTGACAATACTCAATCACATTAAGTAGTTGTCCAAACCAGTTTTTGCTTTGTGGTTCATTTACGTAGTTGTGCGATTGTATATATTCAAACAAATTTCCATTCACCGCGTATTCCATGATTATGTAAATTCTATAGAAAAATCGCACCTTTTATTTTATATTTAAATTTTTAATGTAATATTCTGTTGAATTTATTTTTGCGTTTTAATGTTTACCTATGCGTTGTTTCAATTGCATGATAGTATTGAATTATATTAGGATGTTGTAAACCTTTGACGGTTTCAATTTCTCTTGGAAAGAATTTCGTTAAATAATCATTTGGAGAATTGAATTTCATTACGATTTTGATCGCTACATTACAGCCGTGGGTTTTTGATGTTGCAAGCTAAATAATAATAATTGTAAGGATATCATTTTATATATTAATATATTTAAAATTAATTTTACTTAAAAGGAAACCTTCACAATTCCACAGTATCCATGTCCGATTGTCTTATGAAGAACATAATTTCGTTTTTTCAAAACCGAATATTTTTCTTCCTTCGTGCTTTTAGGTTTTTCAATCGCCGAACTGGTATTTGGTAAAGTTTCTTCCATGTCTGTATTTATATTTTCAACGATTTCATAATTTGATGATGATTTTTTTTATTACACTTAAAATTTGGATTTCAAAAAATGTCCGAAAAAGTAATGAATTATGGCACAATGTGTCAAATCATTAAGATTTGGTAGAGAAACAAAAACAAAAAACGAATAGAAGTTATTTTAGTTTATTTTTTGAATATTTTATATTTTATTCAAATATTAATTTTTATATTTGTTGTATATATAGAGTTAATTTATTCTTTAACTATTAAATAATGAAATAAATAATCACCGCAAAAAAAATTCAATTTTCAATCATTTCGTGGATTTATTTTAAATTCTTTTGATTCGCGCAATTTTTTAAATTTCCCCGCTCGCAAATTGTAATGTATACTAGCAAGTATGGCGCCTTTGGTCCATCTGTTATCATGTAGTATTATTGGTAATTCTAAAAAATTACAATAATATTAGTATTAAACTAGCACAAAAAATGTTAAAATAATCAGAAAAAAAATATTTTTAAGCACAATTTGTGGACATGATAAAGTGTAAATTAATATAAATTTATTAATAAGTTTTCCTGCTGTTTTGTTTAAGGTTATATTGATGCTGATGTTTACACGTAGATGTCAAAATTGATATTTTGATTAAGTTCTAAAAATATTAACTATTTAAAATATAACATTTAATATTTATTTTTTTCTTTTTATGTTTTAGAAAATTGTTATTAAATTTATATAAGTGCAGCTTATATTTTATTATTATTAAGATGTATATATAAATAATAATATATTTGTATTTTATCCGCAAAAAAAGAAAAATTACATAAGATAACAATTTACTATAAAATAATTAATTTTTCTTTCATTAATTAATAGAAAAAGATAAAAATGGTGACGTTTTGTGGGCCTGGACGTATCCTGCGATATCCAAATCTCAACAATCATTTGTAATAAGAAAATATAATTCTCTAACGGATCCAAATAATTCACAATCATTTGCATATACCAAGTATGAAAAAATTTGGTTTTACATCTACTGTACTGACGTTTACGAAAATAAACTCTTACCTAAGGTAAAAAAAATAAATCATAAATTTGTTCGATAAGTATATTATTTCTTATATTATTATCTTTAATTTAATTCAATTTCAATATTTCATTTTCAGGTAAAACAATTTGCATTAGTTATCAGTACGAAGGATTTCAATCCTCAGAGGTATGAAGCTTTGTGTAAAATATTAAGTAAAACTTACAGCAAAACTGGCAGTCCAGTTGAGCTACTGGAATTGTACTTGTCAGTTTTTATAAAAGGCTCTTGTGCCAGTCAAGAAGACGGTACTTTCGTTGCCGAAGAATACAGTAAACAATATGCGAGCAGCAATGTCAAAGGTCTAATCAAAACGTTTGAACTGGAAACGATATTAATTTACACGGCTTTATTATTAAAAAAACGTATAGTAGTTTATCATCATAGTTTGGAGCAACTGTTGAAATGGATCCGAGCGTTTCCGGTATTGATGATGCATCGAAAACTGACGGACTATTTGTTTCCTTGGGTTGATCTCGTTAAGGAAGAGTTGGCGGAAATCGAGGTTTATATTGCAATTTCTATTTAATATTTTAAATATGAAAAAGAAATATTATATACACAGATTTTAAATATCATTTTATTTAAAATAAATGGTCATATTAAATATGCATTTGATTTTGCAACTGAAATTTGGTTGTATTTCAGAATTATTCCCATTACATCGTTGGATGTAGAGATAGTACTGTCTTATCAAGAACTGATTTTTATGATTTATTTGTGAATTTGCCAGCGAGAGAAATCACAGTGCCAACTCATGCTAAAGGTATTAAACAATACCATGAATGTGAATAAAAAGAAATGATTAAATAAAATTTGCAATCTAAATATTAATTACAATTATTATTTTTTTGCAGAAAGTCTGACTATGACTAAAACGCATAAAGAAATAGCATTGTTTATGGTGCAACTGAGTGAAAACTCGTACAATGATGCGCAAGTTGTGACGGAAATTGCGGCAAAAACACAAGATCTATTAAATCAACTGACAACGTTGGCCACTGTCGAAAAATCGGATGGAAGAAAATTGGTTTCCGCTCAAACCATCAAGGACAAAAATTTAGCACCGGCAGTTGAAAATTTTCTCATCAATCTGGCAATTGCCGAAAATTTATTCGTATTTTAATGCTTTGCATTTACTGAAAACATAGTTTTTTATATAAGTTTATTTCTTTAAAGATCTAGGATTATAAAAAGTGTATAAATATATTTGTATGAAAACAACTAAATTATAATTACAAACAGTAATTTAGTTAGAATCAATTATATTTATTGCGAACTGAAGGATGATAGTAAATATGAAATTCAACGAATGATAATTGAACTAATTGTATTTCGATTTTCAATTATGTGATTGTGAATTATGGATAAGCAAATTTTATCAAAGTGTTAAATGTGCAGATATTTGTAATTAGAAGGATGGTTAATGTTCCGGAGTCTAAATACATATTGAATTCTAAATTATCAGTTACATAGTAAGATAATTTTATAACAAAATCATAAACTAGAAGTGGATGAACGAAAGTAAAAATCAATCAAGAAACTATACAATACATTTCATAACAATAATTTATTGTCTACGTTAATATCCACGTATGTTCAGCGACATACCAACAATATGAATTACGATCATCTCGTTCCTTAAATGTATATTTACATCGATATCGTACACGCAGTTGCATTAACATTTATAATTGCAACTCAAATACCATTAATTGTATCACTCAATTGCAATTATAAATTTTAACTATAAATCCTGCTTGAATAATTTGTTGAGAAAATAATTTATCGAATTATAAAAAAGTTAGTTTAGAAATATGATATGAAGTTAATTTAAATATTGTACCTTCTTTAAAGTACAATTGAGATGAATAAATTATTTTCTCAGTAATTAAACATATCACATGCGCAAGGATGAATTCAAACAAATTCAATCCTGCGCAATCGCTTTCCATGAACAAACTGCTCTCTGATCATCCGGGGCTTTTCCGAACGGCCGAGATCCATCGGGTGCGACGTACTTGTTTACTTGATAGTCCAACATTACTTCGTAATTGTAAATGTCTGTTCCGAGTTGCTACAAATGTGACAACAAAGAAATAAAATCTATAAGTAACTAAATATATTATGTTTCAAAAAAAAACATTGTTGCAATAATAATCATTTTTCTACTTTATTACTTTTTTTTTGTTTTAGGAAAAAATAAAATAAAATAATTAGTACTTGTGTCAAAGGACTGGTATTCGTTGTAAAAATCCCAGCGAATCCTTTGCGTTTGGCAACTTCCAGACAATGATATTCCATTTCCTTCATGATAATCACATTTTCCGAAGGTCCCAGATCCTGGCTGGTGGTTATCATCGACACATGGAAGATCTGTCCCAAACCCTTTGGCAATCTGGTCTCCCTTATCGGTTGTTCCAAGTACTCCAAAAATTCAAAGATGATGCTCAATTTTGTCTCAATTTCTACTTCCGGTTCATCTCTCGCGTCAAAGTTCAACGCAACACCGAGAATCTTATTTGTCTCCACTGATCTAATAACAAAACTTAATCCCGCCTTTTTAAGTGGCTCCCACAATTTGACCATCAACTTTCTGTAATCGTCTCGTTTAATTTCTGGAATTAACCATCTCTCCAGGTCGGCTTTTGAGTAAAAACTCTCGGTAATCATGCTGTAAATTGAATTAATTGATTTTACAAACGACTTTTTTATATTTTTGCAGGTGAATGATGTAAAAAGAGAAGATCTTACGCAATCACATCCTCCTTGTGAGAGTCATTGAGTTCTTCAATGGTATACTGTTTGGAGCCCATCGTGTCTTCAAGGGCGTCTGATTCCCAATTGACCTTCATCTTAGTCAAAATTTCGGCCATATTTTGCGATCTTATGAAATCGGTGATGCTTATATGGTAGCCTTGATCGCGAAGCTTTGTCACTGTGAAAACGGAATTCAATGAGTCGCCGCCAAGCTCGTAAAAGTTGGATCTTACGTTGATAACACCACGAATGCCGTGACCTATTACTGAAGCCACTGTGGGAAATAAAACTTTGGCTTTGGGCAAATGTTCTTCTGGAATATCCGAATAATTGAATTCCATTGATTCGTTGGTTTCTGAAATGAAAGTATATGATAAATAAGGAACATTTGTTTTAAACATTGACTTTTTGATTTTACTTTTATTTTATAATAATTAACTATTTACCATCTTTATTTAATGCTTCGTATTGTTTCAACAGATTCTGTCGATCGGTTTTTCCATTTGTAAGTAGCGGAATAGAGTCAACGATGATGACTTGTGGCACCATGTAAGGTGGCAAAACTTTTCGCAAGAAATCTTCGATTTGCAGGCCAGAGATTGAGGCATTTTCTTCCGAAGTAACAAATGCTACCAAATTCTATAAATATTTTTAACATATTTAATTTATATTTTTTTTTATTTCATTTTTTAATTCCTTTTTTTTTCTTCTTTTTTAGAAGAAGACTCACCTGAGAAAGTTCTCCAGGTTTATAACACAAAACCACTGCTTTGTCAACTGCAGGAGCAGTGGCGACGGTCTTTTCGATTTCTGTAAGGTCAACTCGATGACCCCGCACTTTTACTTGCGAATCTGTGCGTCCCTCGTACATAATTATACCTTTGATTATTCTCGCATAATCGCCAGTTCGAAAAATGATTGAATACTCTGAAACAATTCAAACTTAATTCAAACATTTAATTTCATTAATTTTGTATTAAAGAGAAATTATTAGTTTTTTATTTCAATAATTATAAATTAATAAGATAAAAAATTAGAATACATTTTAGCCATTTTCATTGAAGTCATTTTCATTATATAAATGTATAAATGAAAAATGTAATGCAAATTCTAATTTAAATTACAAAATGTATCGTTCTACGTCAGTGTTTCGCATTTGAACGTTAAATAATTAACAATGAAAAAATAATAGCCATCCAGAGCTTATTTAAAGACAATAAAGTTAAAGTAGGAAGTCGAGTTAGGATAAAAAGTTAATTTGATTCTGTCATAATTGATCTTTTGAGCTACCCTTGAATCTGCGTACGATCATTAAGTATGTTTTTCATTAACTTTTCATTCAGTTCAACGGGTAATTTTTAACAGTTACAATTAAAACAAAAAAAAGCAAATAACACCATACAATATACGGAACTATTTTTTTCAACTTAACAATAACTTTTTTCAGCTCGACAATTTATTTTGTAATTAAATTCTTTTTGTCACTTCTATGTGTCATTTATCATTAGTATTTTTTTCCATCAGAAAAGTGATTTTAAAAAAAGAATGCATTTCATCTTACAGTTACCATTCTTACAATAAAAAGTCAGTTGCATATACTTAAGTCTGAGCGTCGTAGCTAATAATAGACTAATAAGTTTAAGCGAATCAATCGCCTTAAAAGACATCAATCAGACAATAATTCAATCAATTTATTCTATTAAAAGTGTTCTTTCTGAATGTCAAAGTCGGACTTTGTTTGCTCGTTATTTTCCATTACACACGTTACAGTTGTGGCAATTTTGTTTCAAAAAATGCCTTATTTATCACAAATTATGTTAATTATATAGTAAATTAGTTTTATGTCTTTTTTCAGTTTTATTACCAGGATCAATGGCGTATGGATTGTCGAGAAATCGGTGCGCATCGCGTCCACGAATGTAACCTGCGGCCAAATTTTTTCCCGCCACAATGATTTCGCCGATTTCACCCTTTGGCACCAAATCCATATCTTTATTCACAAGATAAATCGCACAGTTGTCTACAGGTTGACCTAAAATTAAATTTTGATTAGAAAATATAACATTTTTATTTTAGTTTAATTACAGTTTAAACTAAAATTTAAATACAATTTTTATTTTCTTTAATTTATTATTGATGTATACTTGAAATTGCAATTATTCAAAGTGCACCAAAATATATATATGTATATATATATATTTATTTATTTATTTATAAAAAAGATTTAGTTCATTCAATATAACTTATGTATAAAAATGATTACTAATCAATTCTATTGAACACTGCGTTACATTTTAAACGTTTGCAAATAAGAAAACGCTCAAGGGAAACTGCGAAAAAAGAGAAAAAAAAGGAAAAAAAGAGAGACAGAGAAAAATAATGCACAATGCAGAGCTCTCGCGCGATTTCATTGTGATTTCTGTCCTTAACGCGGCGGCATAAAACGCCGTGATTACAACTACTTAATTGCTTCGATGCCATTCTCTTGTTCTATTTATGAATAATTGCAGCCTTTCAGATACTCGTAAAAGTAATTGTCACGTAAAGTTTAATTTGTATAATGTTGTCTACGTATGTTAATTTGTATATTAATTAAAGGCAAACTTATGTCTATAATTTTGCGATTGAAAAAAATGTAAGGCATATCGTAATAATATCGAATTTTTAATATCAAAGGAACAGCACAAAAGTCAATTTAAAATTGATTACTTAACGTTACAATCCATTTTTCTTTTATTTTCTAAACATTTTACATGAAAATACGTAAAAACAATGTTAAACCAACTTAAAATTTGCGATAATTTAAGGAAACGTAAAATCCACCTAATATCTACGTAAATTCAACGTTGAATGTAGGTCCATTTCACGGAATTTATAAACATTTCATCACATTTGCACTTTGATTGGATCTGAAATATTTTACCTATAGGAACTTTGTCTAATCCTTGGAGTTGTTGTAAATTTTTGACCAGATAAAATGTGACGTCACCCATGACTTCGGTACTGCCATAAAAGTTGGCAAGAATTTTGTTGTCGTTGGAAAAGCGGATGAAGAATTTTTCCGCCAAGTCGAGGGGCAGAGTCTCGCCCGAGCAAACCCAGAGCTTCAGACAAGAAAGGATATCCTTTTTGTCTTGAATATTCAGGTACATTAACAACGATTGCAGCAACGATGGCACCAGCACTAAGCGCTGGATCTAAATAGTGATGAAATCATTGACGTTAGTGAACTCATTGTACTTCTTATCAATATCCTTGCAATTATGTTGCAACTTGACATCAATATTTCTTTGATAGTAATAACCCACATTTCGACAGGATTTTTACGTTGAATTTATGTTTATTTTACAGGATAAAGTTAGAATTTATGTTAACTTTTATTTTTATTAATTTAACTAATATTTTTTTTTATGAAAACGTTGAGTCTAAGTAGATTTAATTTGAAAAAATGTTGCATGTCAAATCAACGTAGATTCAACGTCTGACATCTTTTCTATTAATTCGATTGAATTCTATTAATTGAAAGAAATAATTGAAAGAAGTAAATGCTAAATGAAACTGGCATAAATCGTGTAATTTATGAGTTGTAATTTACATTAGAAATGTATGCAGAAAACGAGCGACAAATTAAGATTCAATAAAAATTATCTAACACTCGTTTTCATTGTTTTATGAAAAAAGTGCGAGTATTACGTGTGAAGAAATGCGTTACTTCATGGGTATGACATTAACTCTTTTTTATGCAAAATTATAGGTCTCGATCGTGGTTATTTATTCTATACTCTTCATCGCATGTTAATTGAATGATATATCGATTTATAAGATTTACACAAGAATTTATTATTTTGCAAAAAAAAAAATCAAAGTATTAAGATTTGAAGTCACAAAGTGGAATTTAGAACTATAGTTGAATAAATTAAACATTTTCACACAATGTAAGTTCAAATCCTGTTCTAGTTCCGTTTTTTTTGTTCTTTAATTGTTATTCTATTCAAATTTCTGAATTACTTATACAATTATAGAATTAAATAATCAGTTTGAATGACGTACTTTGTGTTTCTCCAAAACTTGAATGAATTGTTCCGGATCTTTTGTGACTTGTCGTGGCACAACAACCAAAGTTCGAGCTTGCAAAAGTGCGCCCCAAATTTCCGGAGCGCTGTCGACAAAGGTCAGCGCGGTTTTAAAAACGCAACGTTCTTCCGTCTCTCCGTAGGGAAGCTCGCGCCACTGCCATCGTAGACGATTCAACAGGGTTTCGTGTGGCAATTTTACACCTGCACATGTTAATTACTTAATTAATTACAAGATAATTACTTAATCGAATATACGAAAATTAGCTTTTTTGATGAAATAATATTCAAATGTGGATTTTACGTTAATTCAACGTTCAATCAACGTTTAAATTATGTATAATATACGTTCAATTGAACTAACGTGGAATTAACATGGAATTATATGAATATGCGAAATTTATTTTTATTTTATGAAAAATATATTCAAATGTGGATTTTACGTTAATTCAACGTTTAATCAATGTTTAATCAACGTTTAAATTATGTATAATATACGTTCAATTGAACTAACGTTGAATTAACATTGAATTATATGAATGTGCGAAATTTATTTTTATTTTGATGAAAACTATATTCAAATGTGGATTTTACGTTGATTCAACGTTTAAATTATGTATAATAAACGTTCGATTGAATTAACATGGAATCAACGTTGAATTAAGGTTGAATTAAGGTTGAACTAAAGTAAAATTCATATTAATTTAACTGAAAGTGAATTCTATGCTCAAATACTAATTAAAAGTTATTAATTGATCATGTTTTCTACCTTTAGGAACTCCAGTACTACCGGAAGTATACAGAATAATGGCAAGATTTTCTGCATTCACAAGGAAGTCCGTAGCTTCGGATGGTTCTTCATTTGCTTCATTTAGTAACTGTTCCAAAGTTACACAAGGTTTATCACCAAATACAGATCTGTCAGCTGAAAAGTAAAAAAAAAAAAAAATACGTCTTGAGAATTATATTTTTTTGGTATTTCAAAGTAAAATGAATTTAATTGAAATAACTAAAACAACATTAAAAACTAGTCGTCAAGAAAAAGTGATCTTAGATTCTGAAATTCTGAAATAAAAAAAAGCATAAACTCACTGTAGCATGTAATAGATCTGTGTAATTGAAATCACATGACACGCTAAGTACTAGAAGTTTCAAATTCATTTAACCGTTTAACTGTTAATAAGTTTTTTTTTGTAATTATAACATAATAACTAATAATGAATTCTGATATGCTATTAATGTGACAGATATACATATTGTAATTATGTTCGGCTGAGCATTAACATGTGCGGAGGTGTAATTATACCTCAATATTTCAGAGAGAAAAAAGATTAAATATACAGTGAGATGTAAAACTTCATTTGAAAACAAAAAGTCGCGACTAAGCTCGGTAAAAATATCTTTTTTACCTTTTTTCCCCTTTTTTTATATTAAGGATTAAACACTTTTATGCCAAGGACGCTTGTCGATTGAACTGTAATAATA